>JANZLC010000001.1:23366594-23389938 GCA_026413385.1 Erythroxylum gracilipes
ATATTGTAATGTAAATAATTATACAATGACAAAATAATAAATGAATTACATCAACTCTTCTTATTATACTACAAGGGTATTTCTGTCATTAACACTATTTTTTGTTCTGTCCCCTGCAACCAAACACAATTCTGTCCTCAGGACAAAGACAATTTTTTCTGTCATGTCCACTGCAACCAAATATCTCACTGTCTTCAGTTCTTGTTCTGTTATGTCTAACTCTGTCCCGTCTCGTCCTGTCTCTGCCTACTGAAGACGCTAACCATACAGACAGTTAAAGTTTTATTATTGAATCATCAAGTCGTAACATTGGCCAAGTGAGAGATTGTTAAATTATTTAATGACCCATGTGACTTATAGATTTGAGTTCTATGAAGAGCATCCAAGATAATAGTTATTGGGTATTAAATAATAGATCTCAAATGGCTCAACGACCCTTTCCCTATCTTTTTTAATTACCAAACAACATGTTGGTTGGTGGAGCTATATAAATTTGAAAACTTATTGAATTATTTATTTATTTACTAATTAGTATTATTTAATAATTAAAAAAATTTAAATGAATACAATCTCTATGAATTATATTTAAATTATAATTTAATACAAACTTTTAAACTTTTAACAATTTAATTCTTACTTCAATTTTTTATAAATAGCAATTTTTGAAAAATTGAAATAAAAATTAATTTGTTATATCCGATGCTCACTTGACTATCTACCGTCTACCATGAGCACAATAATTGGCACATCAGAGGTGTGTTTTCCAATCTCCTCTTCCAAAAGGTTGAGCCCCAACCCCAAGGGCCCCCAGTCGCAGGCCCGACCACCGCTGGAGGATTGCATTACAGTTTGATCCTGAGCAGCCCCTTAACAGAGCGGTCCATTTCTCCCATTTCTGAGAGTCGAACCTAGGACCCTCTTCCAACTTACCCTGTTAGTTGGCCACTCAGGCCACCTCTCCTCAAATTACGGAATGGTGCTTTATGCACATTGGTTATAGACCGAATTGTAAATATAATTTTAAAAATTGCTATTTATGAAAAATTAAAAAAGAATTTAAAGTTTGTATTAAATATCATTTAAAAGTTTATTTGAAATTATTAAATAATAATAAAATAAATAAATATATTAAAAATTATAATTTAATAAAAACTTTTAAACGATTTAACTTTTATTTCAGTATTAAAAAATTGCTATTTATAATTTTGTTTCGGTTTTTAAAAAATTGTTATTCATGTGTGATATGCGATAAAAAAGTATTAATTACTTATATAATAATTTAAATAAGATTTATATCTTTTATTTTTATATAAATTTTATAAAAAATAGAGTTCATATGTAAGAAGCTTGCGATCTTCATAAAAATGAACTAAATGAAGAAATTAGTCGCTTTTGATTTCACTAGTGACACTTAAATTCCTGTAATCATAATGGTTACAGCCTGATGAAGGGTTGAAGACATTGCTGCCTCTTAATAGCTCTGAGGGTTAGAATGGAACCATGCATTGAACTCCATTTGTAGAAGGAAGAAACCTGTCAGGCATTTTGTCGAACACCTCCTGTTCAACAGACGCTGTCAAGATTGTCGTTGATTGGAGGGGCCATGCAGGAGGAATTCTCAAGCAATGTATAAATTATGTATCTAAACCGACTTTATCCTCCTACCCTTGATTTATTTTATAGTTCTGAACCCTTAGTTTTAATCAAACTCAAGATCGAGGAAATTACTTCCAACCGTTATGGAGTCGTACGCTTCTCTACTGGAGAGAACCAGAGTACCCCAACCTTCTCTCCAAAAATTTGCTGTTATCTCTATCTTCTCTAAACTCCGATCCGCACCAAGTTACTTGGACCCGGACTCCGCCCCCGGAAGAGACGCCATTGCTCAGTGTCTCAACTCTTCATCTCCGCCCGTCGTCGACCAATCCGTTCGCGAGCTCTGCTGTCTTGTGGCGGACTTCAAGCTGGACCTTTCTCGAGGTTTGCTCGAGCTACAGTCCGCGCTTGAAGGATCGGACCCCAAGTTTGTCAGTTTGTTTGTTAAGGGACTGGGATTTCTTATCCGGGTCGGGTTTAAGAGGAAGCATGGGTCTTGGCGGTTTGGTGCTCCCGAGAATCACCCTTTTGTTAAGGTTAGTGAATTGATAAGTGGGGTTTTAGAGTTTAAGCTGGTTCTTGCTAGTTTGCTCCTTCTTCTACTTATTTTCGAAAATTAGTTGATATTCAGTTTACTTGTTTCCTGAATTGTAGCTTGTTTTGTTGACGAATTTGATGGTTGATTATATGTGGGTTGTTTATGGATTGCAGATTTTGTCGAGCAGAGTTGAAGTTCATTCTGAGTTGGTCCACCAAGTTCTACTCCTTATGGCACAGAATAGGGAGTTGGGAATGGTGGAAGTTTCTGAATTCCTGCGACCCTTTCTTAATTTTTCAATTCTTCGAGTACCTTTTTCAGATTTATCAGGATCTTTATTTTTACGGGAGCTTATATCATCAATGGCATCTTTTTGTTGTTCATATCCTTGTGAGGCCATTCCAGTTCTTAAACTACTAGCCAGAAGCATGTCATATCTACCGCACAAGAACTTAGACGTCAGTACACTTGTTTACCGATGTTGTATTCTTGGTATATTCGGCGTTGCTTTACTGGTTTAACTGTATTGGCATGGTATGCAGGAACTTAGGAACTCAAGTTATTACCTGGAAAGCGTTGTTGATGCTTACACAGTAGTTTTGAAGCGGTTGGTTGGAACAGGATTGGTATGATTTAAAGCTTTGGTTTTGAGTGTTTGTAAACGAGTTTGCAACTCGAGGATAATTACTCCATCATCTGCATGTTATAATTTTTCATATCTTTTTTGATATGTTAGTAGCTGGTAGCTGTGGCTCAAAAGCTTGGTGTGAAACTGTCAGAGAACATTCTAGGCCTATTGACACACCTTCGTGGGCATTCTGGTGGCATTGAGCTAATTGTTGAACTTGTCAAACGGTTACTTGTTGTCCAAGAAGATCTTGCTTTACAATATGTCCCCGAGTTATCATCAGTGATGCTGTCTCTATTTATTGTCCTCATTGAATCTGAACTTGAACACGATCAACTCTCTTTATTGAAGTTCCTAACCTTTCTTATAAAGTGGAAAAGGAAAAACAGTATGTTCACTCTATCCCATGTATATAGGATAAAAAAGCACTCAAGTAATATATTCTGGTTTGCTTTTTTTTTTTTTTGAATGATCAAATATGAGTTTCTTTTCATCAATTATATATATATGGTGTACTCACATTTCTGATTACTGTATATGCCTCTTAGGCATCCAAGGTGCCTCTTCATTTGTCTATTAAAAATACTTGTAGATGCGTTGTCTTATCATTTTAATGTTTATTTTTTTGCAATCCTGAACAATTGGTTGCTTTGTTTATTTTCCTTCAAACTTTGTGCTTCCATGTATCCATAGAACAAGTTTGAAACATTTAATCTGTGTTCTCAATTAGTACTTTGATGTCTTTCTCATCATGTGCATTATTGTTACTTTACCCTGTGGGACACTGCTGAATGTTTATGAATGTTTATAGTGATTTACTTATTTTGCAGCAAATTTGGATGATATTACTAAAGCTGCTTTGGATGAAGAGCTCTTATTTATGTTTCCTGTCATCAACCTTATGTCATCTGCTTCTAGACCTGTTAAGGGAGCTGCATCTGATTTACTTGTCATGTTAGAGCATCTCCTAGTACAATTGTTGAGACATCCAAGAATTGAATTATCCAACAAAGGAAGAACCCAATCCATCGGCTCACCTGGGTTTCTGGTTTATAGGCTTCTGCAACATCTTTGGTTTCAGGCATGTAGCTATCTCTATCCTCTTAATGTCAGATATTCAATCACTTTTTTACAGGGTTTTGCTAGTTTTTCACCCATTCAATGTATGCTTCCTATTTGTTGTTTAGACCCAGAAAGAGAAAGATTTCTCATTGATGTTTAAGAACATATTTCCATAAAATGGCTTCGGTGTCAGCCTTCATCACAAATGTTGTTAAATAAAAGAGAAGAGTACTCTTAGCTATTACCTATATATCTACTATTGTTGCATAAGTTGAAGAGAGTGTTGCAAAGTTTCCTACCAACCACATTCATCTAATTGGGACATGGCTGCTTGAGTTTACTTTAAAGGAAAATTTATTAGCTATTTGACTATCCTATGATTTAGTTCTCTCAACATTTTGACTACTTTCTTTCCCAGGATCAATTTTTGCAGTCCAGTTTTTTCATAAATTTCGCTTCTGGCTGTAAAACTAGTGTCAAAGGCATACACAATGAGCCAAATCCTTGGAGTTCTCAACTAAGAGAACACTCTTTGCATATCATTGAAAGGCGGAAGTCCTCACATCCTATTACTCGGTCTCAAGAAATGTTTTTAGCTGGTGAGGTCCCCAAATCCTATGTTACTTGTATCCTTCTTTCATTGCAAGAGTTCATTTATATCATAATAATGCAATTCAATATCATAGAAATGCCTCCACTACTCTCTGCAATTAATGGAGTTCTGGTGATGCATCAGTCATCGGGGAATACTGCAATAGATTTATTGGCTGCTGTCGGTGTTATGGATCCGAGGCAGGCAGTTCCACTGCTACTATGCATTCTATTTTACTGCAACATTTTCACCAAAAAGGATTTTAATTGCCACAATCTAGTGGTGAGTTATTCTAGTATGAGAATGCTCATTCTTCTCATTTGGTGGCTTTCATTTACTCTCTCTCTCTCTCTTATTTTTTGATTTTTTAAATTGATCTGTCTGACAGCCAAGACTTTTAGCAGTGCTTCCATCACTTGCTTCGAATTCCGTGATGATTCCACTTGTGGTTCAGACTATCCTGCCAATGCTTCAAAAGGATGGAAATGCGTAAGTACTCCTTGATTATTAATGGCCTCACTTTCATTTCTTTATTCAATACTCAATACTGTGTTGGATTGAATAACAGGAATCAATTGAGAATAATTAGTCCGTCCTCTGGTCTTGTTTATTGCTTTAATTTAGAGTATCCCATTCATCCTAAGCATAGTGAGGATTATGATTCAATGAACTTTGCCATTCCCCAGATTGTGTATGATAGAGCTTGTTTGCTTAGGAGATCAAATTGATGACATAATTTTGAATCACTATCTAAAATTCAAAATATCTACTCCAAAGGGCAAAATGTTTTTTGGTTGTTTCTGTTTATAATTCTTATTGTTTTTGACTATGCTTTGTGTTTATCATCTGCAGAGTGTTGTTTGCAACAGGGGCTCGTTTGCTTTGTCAAACGTGGGAAATCAATGACCGTGCCTTTGGGAGTCTGCAAGTATGTTCTTACTATGCTGCTTATGAATAGTGCCATGTTTCTTTTTATGCTATTAGGTACTGGAACTATCTTTTGGAAAAAAAAAGGAAAAATAAGAAACAACATGCATGCAGCAGTATGCTCGATTTTGTTTATAACGTGCTTAATAATATGCAGGCGGTATTACTTCCACAAGTATTCAAGGAGTTGAAGTATGAAAGAAATATCTGTATAAGTTTGGCTGCTTCGGTTAGGGATGTTTGCAGGAAAAATCCTGATAGGGGTGTGGACCTTATTTTGTCTGTTTCGGTATGGGGAAAATGAACCTGGTTTTTATATTTAGATATTCATTTTCTGGTAATCCATGCATGCTTCTTTTCAATCTCATGTTC
The DNA here is from genome assembly GCA_026413385.1 of Erythroxylum gracilipes. Classification (NCBI taxonomy): domain Eukaryota; kingdom Viridiplantae; phylum Streptophyta; class Magnoliopsida; order Malpighiales; family Erythroxylaceae; genus Erythroxylum; species Erythroxylum gracilipes. The sequence goes on from JANZLC010000001.1 coordinate 23,372,310, forward strand.
TTTTCTTTCTCAATAACAGGCATGCATTGAGAGCCAGGATTCTATTATTCAATCTCTTGGTTTTCAAAGCCTTGCTCATCTTTGTGAAGCTGATGTGATTGGTATTGACAATTGCCCTATGAAATTAAAGGATGATTTATTTCATTTTTCAATCCATGTATGGATTCAGTATATGATTGAAGACAGATTTTATTTGATTGTCTCAATATCTCCAAGCAAGCTGATAGTAGTGGTTTCAATAAATTTCTTGCAAGACCATTTGTGAAATATGATAGTGCAATTTCTTTGGGCATCTCATCCAATAGTATCATAGGCAAGAGTTGCCAAGTATCTTAGATAACATTAAGGCCTGCTTAGCTTTGGCTTTGATAGTCATCCTTTGGCTAGGGGAAGCAAAGTTTGTAGTTCCTTTGGCAGGGAATATGACAAGTATCTAGGTCCTTGGCCTAATTTTTGTGGTTGAAGAAGGATTCTCCTCACTTTCTGCATATCTCTAACTTCATACTGAAAAATTTTCTTTCTGCTTATGCAGCTAAGTAGGCAGAGCTATTTGCAAAACTAAGTAGGCAGAGCTATTTGAACTATTCCTTTTCTGCAGAAATGTTTATGTTTTCCCCCTAAGCAACAGTTGGAAAATGATTTTGTTTCCTAGAGCAAAGGTTACAGTGTTCATCTCCAAGCAATTGTTTTTTTTTTATTTGCATGGTTCTGAAAGAAGAAGTGTTTTATATTAAAATTACACTATTTTCCTTAGAGAACTCTCAATTTGTTTTCTGTCTAGATTTTTACACTGCTTGGGATGTCATCGAAAAACATGTTCTGGACTACTCTACACACCCTGTTCTGGCCCAAAGGTGAGCATTTTGTAGTATTTGTTGATATTTAGGATTATAGTTTCCTTCAAGTATTTCAACATCTGCCAACGCCTTAGTAAAAGCTGAAGAGGGTTGGCTGAGCTAGGCTGAACTTTCAAATTGCCAGTATTACTGGCTAGTTTGTAGCCATGTTTAGACAGTTTTCAGTGTCATCATTATATCTGGCGGACGACTAATTCTTCTGATTGACAGTTTATGCCTTCTTTTGAGATGGGGTGCCATGGATGCTGGAGCATATTCAGAAATTTCAAAAAATGTTTTACAAACTTTGTGGGTCGTTGCTTCCTCCAGACATGTTGATTACGTGGACCAGTGGACAAAGGCAAGGGTTATTGCATTTGAGGCCTTAACCCAATATGAGGTAAATTTTCTGAGTTTGAAGGCATATCCTTTGGAACTTTTCCTCTGGTTTGATAATTTCATTCCTTTGACATCTATAACAGCAAATGGATGAGGTACTATGCTTTATTATGTCATAATTTCATCCATATTTAATGTTGTGTTCTTAAGGTTCCAGACCTAGCAAGTGGAATTCCAGATTTCAAAAAAGCAAACACGGATTTGCTTTTGAGTGAGACAAATCTTGATGTACTTAAGGCCATGGAAGCCTTTGAAGTCAAAATCATAGACCATGAACACATGTAAACAATGTATTTGATTTTCTGTTTTATGTGATAGAGTTTTGCAGCACCTGATATCAAATAGTTCTATTTTCTTCAGGAATCGGCGAAGACTCATTAAGGATAAAAAGGTTGCAGGAAACAAGGTTGAGAAACTGCTAGATGTCTGTCCTCAGGTTCTCTTCCCTTCAGGTATAATAACATATGCTGCACAGTAAGAATGCGTACTATTTTGCATTTAATTTCTGGTATCGGGTCAAAGAACAATAAAAAGACTAAGATATTTCGCTCCATGTGGTCGTGGCATCTTTAGTTGGCAATGGGAGTTTCAAGTTTAGCCTTTTAGAACTGATTGACACAATTGAGGAATATATTTGAGGGACTTCTGTAGACGCCTTTGTTCATTTTCATTTCATTTTCTGCAGACTCATCTATTAGAGGAGTATTACCACTTGGTGTGGACAATTAGGAGAACAAGAACATTAATTCCCTTTAGCCATGGCATGATATATAGCTCTTGCAATTCCATCATGCTACCATTGTAGCTTGTGATTATGCTTTATAACTGCAGGTGGAAAACATAGTGCTGGACAACTACCTGGTGCAGCTCTATTATGCCTTTCCTTTAACCCTAAAAATTTGAACAACCAAGGAAAGGTAAGATAAGTCACATGTTGAAGTTTTATTCTCAATTATTGACCAATATTTCAAGTCTTCATCGCCTATTTCAGGTGTTGCAAGATGTTCATACTGTTTATCAGAACACATTGTTGGATATAGCTGCTTCTCTTCAACTTTCAAGAAACATCTTCATCGCCCTTCTGTCACTACAATCATGGAAATCGTTCATGAGTCGATGGATGAAGGGTTATATTGCAACCATTGATGCTAAAGTTTCTTCTGTAGCATCTGATAAAATGTCAAAAGTGGCTAATGATATCCTGAAGGTGCATATTCATTTTCTCATAATACCCTTTCTTCACCTCTTTTCTGTCGTCTTTGCCAGCATAGGCAGTTTTGGGTTTTGGGTTTGGGTTTTAGGTGCAATGTTACTGTTTCTTGTCCTGCAGGTTTTGTTGCAACTTGCTGAAGAATCTATACCAAGATCTGCTGAAAATATTTCACTGGCAATTGGTGCACTCTGCATGGTAAGAGATATGTACAATGCAAATTTCTTGCTATAACTTTCTGGTCACTGATTCCTTTTAATGTGAGAGATGTCTGAGACCAAGGTGAATTTTTGTGTGAATGTTGTTATGGATAGTATGTTCTGCTAAACCTAGGCAATCTAATCATCCTTTCTAATCAGAGCAGTATTTTCTTTGCTATATACGTACCTACTGAAGTTCTACTGCCTATGACAAACAAACTCTGGCTGCGCAAGATTCCTTCTACCCCATCTTCTTTGGTGAAAACCTATTAATCGATCATCTAACTCTTTTTTACCATTGGTATAAGTTTCTCTGCCTTTTAAGGAATGAAGGATCTTTATTGGATGTTTTGCTGGCTATTTTCAGGTCTTGCCTCCATCTGCTCATACTATCAAAGCCGCTGCTTCGAAATTTCTATTAAATTTTTTGTTCCAGCATGAACATGAATTCCGCCAATGGACAGCTGCAATATCTCTTGGATTAATATCAAGTTGCCTGCATGTAACTGATCATAAGCAGAAATTCCAAAATATTAATGGACTTATGGAGGTGGGAAGATATGTTATTTGTAGATGTTTCTATAGGTTTCAGTTCATGTTCAGAAAGCTCTGAGGAATGAGGGTGTTCTTATTTCTTTTCCTGGGTTATATATATATATATTGATGTGTGCACTGATTGAGAGCATGTGCATGCAGGTTTTGTGTTGCAGCAAAAGCATTCTTGTGAAAGGAGCATGTGCTGTTGGCTTAGGCTTTTCATGCCATGATCTTGCCAGGAGGATCCAAACTTCTGATAACACTCATTTGGAGAAAGAAAAGTTGAAGATTCAGGAAGTTGACATTCTAGGAAAGATAGTCCGGACATTAATTCTAATGATAAGTCCTTTTTGTCAAGCTTCACATCATAGTCTAGAGGCTCTGCTTGAATATTTCCCTAAAGGCAGTGATGAAACCAAGATTGAGATAGGTTCTGAATGTTCGTTTGAGAAGTGTGATCTGGAGGAAGATATCTGGGGTGTTGCTGGTCTTGTCTTTGGGGTGGGAAGTTCTGTTAGTGCCCTATACAGAGCTGGGGCACATGAGGCCATGAGTAAGATAAAAGACTTGATAATATCATGGATCCCACATTTAAACACGAACTTTCGTAGTAAAGGATCAGATAAATTTTTGTCTGTCGGGTCATGTCTTGTACTTCCAAGTATTGTTGCTTTCTTCCAGAGGGTGGAAATGATTAGTGATAATGAACTAGGCGAATTGATGAACGGTTACAGTGAGCTCATATCTGAGTTGACATCTGTGAAAATGTCTGGTGCTTTCCACCAGAGTTTGTTATTGGCATCATCTGTTGGAGCAGGAAATCTTATTGCTTGCATTTTAAATGAAGGTGTCCACTGCGTTGAATTTGAACAAATAAAAAATTTCCTAGACTTGTTCAGAAAATGCTATTCTAATCCTCATCCCAATCTTGTGCAACTGGGTGGGATACTTGGAGTAGTTAATGCTATGGGAGCTGGTGCAGGGATTTTGGTTGATGGCCATCTTTTTTCTTCCTCAGCAAATACTGGTCCTAAAAAAATGGTTGGTTAATATCTTCTTTTGTCTTTCTAGTTAAGCATGATAGGCACTATGGACTTACATACATAACATGATTTCCATATGCTTGGCAGGAATCAACTTATATGATAGGTCCTTTGCTTTCGAGCCATGTTTTTGAACCACATTTGACGACATTGATACAAGAGATGTTTCTCGTTGCACAGAATTCTGATGACCTCCAAATGCAACAAAATGCATCCTGGGTTCTTTCATTCCTTCGAAATCATGTATGGTCCAAGAAACTCGGTATTACTGAAAGTAGTGCTGAGACAAATGTTGCTGATGCAAAAACAGTTTCTCACAGTTTTCCAGAGGACAGTTTAGTCATGAAGCTCTCTGTCTGGCTAATGCATCGTAACTATACTGGGGTATGGCTTAGAGATTATGTTATGATGCTTATATTTGTTTTGTTCCAGCAGATTATGATAACTTATAATATGTTGGATCTGCCATGCACAGTGACTGATTATCTACCTTTCACCTAAAATTGAAAACATGGTCACAAAATAACATCATCCTTGAGACAGATGAAGCTTTATCTGACTGTAACCAACTATTAGAGAGGTCATATACTTTGATATTTTAGCTGTTAACTTGTAGATATGCTCTGGCTGCTATGTCCAAAATTGCTACTAACTTGTGGCCTTCTCAGCTCTTTAAGTTAAATGATGCCTGTGTGTTAAAATTATCCTTTTTATTCACCGATAAAAAGAACTGTTGTATAATCTTTTGAAATACTTTGCTTTCTGATTTTCCAGGAAGATCAAAATTTGGACGTTGGAACAATAATAACTGTCCTAAGTTGCCTCTCACAAGCTCCCAGACTGCCCATTGTAGATTGGGGATCGGTTGTTAGACGCTGCATGAGATATGAGGCTCAAGTTTCTGAGTTTTTGCGACCCAATTCAGTTCTTAAGCAGAGAACCCTTAGGCAGGAGTGTCTGAAATTCTCAATGGCTCACGCAGACCAGCTTGAGCCCCTCCTAACTTTTCTGGATGAGCTTACTGACTTCTCAAGATTCAGCGCATTAGGCATAAATATGCAGTCTTTTTTACTTCTCCATCTTGCTGGCCTAATAAAAATATTCTCAGGTTCTCGGCTGGAGAAGTTGTTCTGTGATATTGCCGATTTCTTTACTTCATATAATTCATTCCAAGTGTATAACCCTGACGAGAGGAGCTCATTGAGAATATCATGCTGGAAGGGTCTTTACCATTGTCTAGATGATACTTCTCTTAATTGTTTAGATTCTATGTCAAGTGTTGAGAAGTGCATACAAGTGTTATTTCAGTTGTTGCCTGTTTCAGAATCCACTGTTACCATTGAAGCAGATCTTCCCATCTGTGGAGAAGAGTGGTCAGAGGTAGTTAAATGCCTAGCAAAGGCTAAGGACGAGTGGTTATTGGATTTCCTCCAGGTAAACATACTTTCCGTTCTACCTTGTTCTTCGTATATTCTTTGTAGTACTCTTCATGCATTTTGAGTTTGCATAATTATCAACTTAAATCCGGTGAAATGATTGAAGTAATTGAAATTTATTCCTCATATCTTTCAAGTCTCATCCACTCAATAATTGTTGAAATACCTCCAACAGGTTGGGATTAAGAGAGCTGAATTGAGTTGAATTTAAGTGTCAGTGATTTACAGTTTATACTTCTTTCCTCAATGAATCCTCCCTATCAGGTTTCCCTGCTGGATCCAACACAAGGAGATGACCTGACTACTGAGGTCCTTAAGAAGCTTCTAACAATGGCCAAGCTTGTGAGAATGGGTTCCATCCCGTTGATGAAGCTTGGAATATTAAAAGCCTGGCTACTGAACTCCAAATCACGAGGTAGGTTGCTCCATGTGGTGAACTTGACTACTATGAACAAATCAGCAAACTTAAAAGTGTTAATGATGTTAATAAACAAATAAATTAGTTCATTGCCTCGATCTTTGAGCTATACCTTGTTTCATGCATATGTTTTCATGGTTTCAGGCATTTGGAATCTGCTTGTTGAAGTCGTAGCAGCTCTGCAATTTGCAGAGGGAAGTGTCAAAAGTCAGTGGCTTGTTGATGCAGTAGAAATTAGCTGTGTCTCAAGTTATCCTTCCACGGTATACACGTCTAGTCTCCTACCAAAACTGCATGGCAATTGCTTCTGAATTTGTATAGTAACATAATGCGATCTAACCATGCCGTTACTTCCTACGAGAATTTCTGCTAGATTTTCTAGAACTCCTCATCAAAGAAGGAAGCACTATAAGAAGCAACTTATTTCTATGCAAGTAGAATACTGCTATGTTCGGTTCACTTTCGGTTGTCTGGATAAGATGATACATGCCTTTGTATAACATTTGCCACTCAGTCTGACCCTTTCTAACGAGTTTCTGCTCTTCTGCTACAGGCACTACAGTTTGTTGGTCTGCTATCTGGTAGCTGCTGCAAATACATGCCTCTCCTAACTCTGGATCGACTCACTGTGTTGAGCGATCTTCCAGTTACGCTTACCTCTCTCCTGAGCGATCTGAACTGGGAGCATGTTGCAGAATCCATAGTTCCCAATCTCTGGGCATCGACCGAACGAATTTACTCCTGGGTTTCGGGCACAGGATTCCTTGATGATACACTCAGTACACAGCCTATTGACGAATCAGAACGTGAAATGGCTGCATTTCTATTGCAAGTCATGCATCAAGCTTGTGTAACTTTGAAAGAGCACTTGCCTCTGGAGAAGCAACTTAGACTTGCAGACATGGCAGTCAGTTGAAGCTCGTAAGACACTAACTTACCTGATACTAGAGCATCAAAGCAACCATACCAGCTTTTGATTTTTTCGCCTGAAATGGCTGAGACCAGACCTACTAACCACACCTGTAAATTTTCTTCTGGAATATATGTACATCTACATCTTTTTTTTCCAATTTAACTCACTGCCACAAAATCTGCTGCTGTCTGAATTTTCCTGTTCTCAACTAAAGATGAGAAGTCTGTGACTTGAATTAATTGGATTTTTAGATCGGATAATTAGATTTTAAGTCAGATTTGAATTTGAATTTGAGATGGAATTTTAATAAAATGATATTATTTTAATAAGACTCGAAAAATTAAGATGATTTTGTAAATTAATTACAAATAAAAATAAAAATTTATATTAAGTAAATTTTTCTTCAGTTAAATTAAAAAAATCAATTATAAACGAATTATTTCAATTAATTTGTTTATTTCAAGTAATTAAAGTTATAACGAAGATGACTTCTTCTACATATTGCTGTAACGAGATATGCAATCCAAGTACAGAATCCTCTCCTAAACCCTAACGAGATTATCTTCAACTAAAGCGCTTGTTCTTGCTCTTCCCCTCTCCGATTCCTCATTCTATCTGTGTTTCATTCCTTGTATGGTCAACTGATGAGTAGAGTTCTAACTAAAATCCCCAGAACATTAATACTTCTTGAATCCAATGGACCATACTATCAGAAATTTGTGCCAAAATCGTCGCTTTCTTCCTCTTCGTCGTCGTCATCATCATCTCTTCAAACTATAGTTGGTTCAGATTCTACGTCTCTCTCAAGCCCTCTTTATCATTTCCTACCAGAAACCCAGAACCCCAATAACGTGGTGAATCTTATTTACTCATCTCTCAAACGAGATCGTACCAATTTGGCCATTCTCCAGACCGACTTAAAAGGGATCCTTTCTCATCTGGATACAAATGGGATATCGAGGGTTTTGTTGAGATGTCAGGCTGATTCAATTTCGGCAATTACGTTCTTTAATTGGGTCAAAGACGATCTGGGTTTAAGACCCAGCTCCTATAATTATGGTCTTATCATTCACATACTGGCTTGGTCTAAGGAGTTCACACACGCTATGAAATTCTTGATTGAATTGGTTCAGTTGGTTAAAGATTGCTCACCTCAAGAGGATGTGCTTCGAACTCTGGTTTCTTGTTGTGAAGATTGTAACTGGGACCCTGTTGTTTTCGACATGTTAATTAAGGCTTATGTGAAAGTGGGTATACCTGAACAGGGTTTCAAAACATTTGTGAAGATTGTGGAGTTTGGTTATGTTCCTAGTGTGGTTGCATGCAATTTTCTTCTGAATGGGTTGTTGAAACTGAATTCCTTTGGGCAATGTTGGAGAGTATATGATGAGATGGTGACGATTGGAGTTCATCCAAATACGTATACCTTCAATATTCTGACTAATATTTTCTGCAGTAGTGGGGATGTTGATAAGGTGAATGAGTTTGTGGAAAGAATGGAAGAAGAAGGTTTTGAGCCAGATATTGTGACATATAATACTCTGATTACTACTTACTGTAGAAAAGGAAGATTGGAAGATGCATTTTATCTGTATAGGATCATGTACAGAAGGAATGTTTTGCCAGATTTGGTTTCATATACTGCACTAATAAATGGCCTGTGTAGAGAAGGGAAGATGAGAGAGGCTCATCAACTATTCCACAGGATGGTTCACAGAGGCCTGCATCCTGACATTGTGACTTATAATACCCTCATCTCTGGTTACTGCAAGGAAGGAAAGATGCAAGAATCAAGATCATTATTACATGAAATGATAGCGAGTAAGATTTGCCCTGATAATTTTACTTGTCAGGTTCTCCTGGAAGGATATGGGAAAGAGGGTAAGCTACTTCCAGCTTTGAATTTGGTTTCGGAACTTGAGAAGTTCCGTGTTCCAATCTCTCGAGAAGGTTATGATTATCTGATAGCATCCCTTTGTAAAGATGACAGGCCATTTGCAGCAAAGAGTCTTCTGGAAAGAATCTCTAAGCTTGGTTATGTTCCTGACGAGGAAATCTATAGTGAACTCATCATTTCTTTATGCAGGATTGATTCTGGAACAGATGCGTTACTCTTGAAAGCTGAGATGGTTCGCAGAAATTTGAAACCTAACATTGCCGCATACAGGGCTCTAATAAGCTGCTTGTGCAGAATAAATTGTAGCGATGAAGCTGAAGCTTTACTCGAAGAAATGGTTCGAAACAGTGTGCAACCAGACACAGAAATCTGCAGGGCATTAGTGCAAGGCTACTGCAAGGAAGGGGACGTTGGTAAAGCAGAATCATTACTAGAATTATTTGCCAAGGAATTTCAGATACTTGATATTGAGAGTTACAATAAACTCGTCAGAGAGTTTTCTGAGGATGGTGATATGACTGAATTAATGGCATTGCAAGATAGAATGCTGAAGGTGGGATTTGTCCCAAATGGCCTGAGTTGCAAGTACATGATCCAAGGTTTGTGGAAAACAATAGAACTAAAGAGCAACGAGCTTCTTCTAGAATGATGCATGGAATTAAGCTTCTTATGAACTGATGACCTGAAGAACGCATCAGCAACATAAATGGTGTACAATTGAGAGGGCTTGGCAAGGTAGAGAAGACCTCAATTCTCCCAATACTCTCACAAAGCCGCAATATTGCAATTGCAATCCGGACTGTTATGGGGATTTGTCACATTGGAATCACATTTTCATAATTGCATCGGTATCGTTCACAACCTTCTGTGATTGCAATATAACCCTAGACATCAGATACTTGATATTGAGAGTTACAATACACTCATCAGAGAGTTTTCTGAGGATGGTGATATGACTGAATTAATGGCATTGCAAGATAGAATGCTGAAAGTGGGATTTGTCCCAAATGGTCTCAGTTGCAAGTACATGATCCAAGGTTTATGGAAAACAACAGAACTAAAGAGCAACAAGCTTCTTCTAGAATGAGGCAAGGAATTAATCTTCTTATGAACTAATGACCTGAAGAATGCATCAGCAACAAAAGTGTACAATTGAGAGGCTCGGCAAAGTAGAGAAGACTTCAATTCTCCCAATATTCTCAAGAAGCCGCAATATTGCAATTGCGATCCAGAATGTTATCGCGATCTGTCACATTGGAACCACATTTTCATAATTGCATCGGTATCGTTCACAATCGTCCGTGATTACAATATAACCTTAGACACAGGTAATGATAATAGAAACCATTGGAGCCTCCTATATTTGGTGGATACAAGAGACCAAAGAACAGAAAATGATGTCAGTTCCCAGGTTTTTCCTAGGATAGGAAAGGTCTCACCTTGTAAACATGTCTTGTAAGTGAAAAGTACTTCTAGTAATTTATATGGAAGGAAATTTAACAGACATGCAAGTTGCAAGCATTGAGCATGAGAAAAGATCAGAACTTGAAATGGGAAATTCGTTATACAACTCTTTTTTGGGTCTTTGAAATTCAGTTACACAAATATTGAAGCATTACAGTTCGCTGTATCGATCTCCTAAAGAAACAGTAGAAATTAATCTAAATCGTAACCTCAAAAGGAAAATAAAATCACCATTTGAATTCTAAGCAATGGAAACCTTAGCACCAGCAGCTTCAAGTTGTTTCTTGGCATCCTCGGCCTCATCTTGAGATACTCCTTCTTTGAATTTCTTAGGTAAACCTTCAATAAGGTCCTTAGCCTCCTTCAAAGCCAAGCTCGTCAACCCCCTAACGGCCTTAATCACCGCAATCCTCGCATTACTCGGCACTTCCTCGATAACGACGTCGAACTCGGTCTTCTCCTCCACAACGGGAGCCTCAGCGGCAGCTCCGGCGCCAGGAGCGACAGCAACGGCGGCGGGGGCGAAGGCGGCAGCGGAGACGCCTAGTTTGTCCTGGAGGTAATCGACCAGCTGGCGGGCTTCCTCGAGAGTGAGGGAGGAGATGTCTGCGCCGAGCTTCTCGATCTTCTCCGGTGCGGAGACGGCGGAGATTGGGCGGAGACGGCGACGGTGGAGGTGAGAGAGGGAGAGGAAGTTAGAATTGGGAGGGAAGTTGAGGAGGAGAGGAGAGGATTTGGCGAGGGAGGGTGCAGAGTAAGGAAGTGGTGGTTTTGAAGAGAAAGTTGCTGCTCCTGATGACGCTGTTATCGCCATTTCTGCTTTGATTTGTTGGAAGAAGAGTGAAGCAGAAGTGAAGAAGCATAAGAAGGAATGCTACTGGTGGATACATAAAGGAGCAAAGGATAAGAAACGTTGCATTGACCAAAATGCCCTTTGGGGCTGAGAGTATGTACAGTATTAATGTATCGTATGGAAAGGGGCAAAAAGGAAAAGAAATTAGTTTGGGGCATTCCGAGAATCGAACTCGGGACCTCTCGCACCCAAAGCGAGAATCATACCACTAGACCGAATGCCCGGATATACAACTGCTTCGTCACCAAACAGTAAAATAAAATAAGACTTATATCAATATTTTGAATTTTTAGATTTTGTATAATCTAAATCAAAATATTTTTGTTAGTGTGATTAATATAAAAAAACTCACCTAACATTTACTAAATACGTCACAGAAACAAAAACAATCTTATAATATAAATTGTAAAATTAGATTATTATCCTAATGGGTAAACAATTTCGAGTGTCCATTTACTTTTCTTCTTTCTTTTGGGCATGATTCAGCTAATGAATATACTAATGCAAGTGCAGGATTCACATTTTATCAACTTCCTGTAAGATTAAGATATTTCATTAATTACTATACTGAACAACAATCTTTGAGTATGTAGATGCCCCCAATGAGGATAATGTATGTAACATTAGCTATTCTGAATCTCCTAAACTCCTGTCAATGGTACAACATGGTATTACATCAACCAATTACAGAAAAGCATGGAGTAGACAACTCTTCACCACCTTCGACGTCTCCTCCCATACCAGTAAGCGAATGCAGCCACCGAAGCGGCCACAATGACGCCAGCCGTTGCGTGCCAAGCATACAGTGGTTTATCCAGAACAAGGGTAGTAGCAGTTTGATCTGCAGGTGGTGATATGGGTGGCTTCTTACTGATTGTCAGTGCAAACCCCAAACCCTGTCGTTCTAGCTCTGCCAAGTCTTCCACTGCTGGTTTAAGCCTTGTGGCTTTGGCTATAGCTTCATACTCTTCTTTGGTCCCTCCTTCAAGGAAAGATCCTACAAGCTGACCTTTGTTTGTCCAGTATGCCCCAATTGTATTTCCCGAGTAATCCCCGAAATGGACTGCTTCCCCTGTGTTGTCCCCGTAAAACTGCCAAGACAGTGTGAAGACTCTGGAATAGAAAAATGGCAGGTAGTCAAAGTCATCTGCTTTATCTGGACTCAATATTGCAGCAACAGCATGCCTGGCTGATTTCCGAGCAGAATCGACATGCTCAAGTCTACGAGTTTCCCCAAACAATTTAACTGGAAATGCAGCAACATCTCCAACTGCATAGACCGAGTTGTTGCTTGTCTGCATTTGCCCATTTACTTTGATCCCACCTTTTTCCAAAGTTAGTTGGCCTTCAAAAAGGCCAGTGTTCGGACGAATCCCAATTCCCACCACAACTATATCCGCAGGCAGCCGACTTCCATCTCTCAGATTAACAGCTGTAACCTGTACTGTAGAAACAACGTCATCAAACTGCATTGACCGACTATAGAACATGTAATTGTGGTCATCTTTCATACTTAGAAAACTAAATATTACACAAATTGTCACAATATCGACATTTAGGAGACTGATTAATTACGACCCTAGCCATCCCATTTTTTAGTAAGTTCAAGTTCCTACATCAAATCATTTAGTTTCATCAATCTTGTATTCCTTTTCTTCTTCAATTATCTTCCCTGAAATTTTTGTTCTTATCACAATCTGAATTCACAGAAAATTTATTTAAAGAGAGGATTTCTTCTAAGAAAAGGATTACCTTTCCACTGGAGTCTAAATCAAATGATGATAACACGGTTCCTTTTATAAATTTCACTCCTTTGGATACGTAATAGTTCTCATAATAAGTAGCAATCTTGGGAGTAAATAAGCGAGCCACTGCAATGAGGTAATATGTAAAAATGTATGAGATTGATATGCATTTAAGTAAATACTTAACAAGAAAATAGTATTATTTTGGAAGATTTGGCAGCAACAAAAGGCTTGCCAAATAAATCTTCTACCAAAGCAATTACTTTAATTAAGTAATTCACCAATTTGATTGCGCCACATCATATAATTAACATCTGTCAGTTAAAGCTTCTCAGGAAAAAGTTAGTTTTGTGGATATGATAATCAGACTGGGATTACTCACTGCAATGTGCTTCTGGAAAAACCATAGTCACATTTATTTTATTGATCGCCAAAGATGCAGCGCACTCCATTCCTATGTATCCACCACCAATGACAACGGCATTCCCACCAGCACAAGATTGCATCACATTAGCGAGTCTGTTTGCATCAGCCAAGTCTCTTAAATAGCAAACATTTTCTGCATCTGATCCACTTACTCCAAATTCTTCAAGCTTCAAAGCCTACATTTCAGAAAATGGAAATTAGAGGAAAACAAACTTGGAGTGGATGCTTTTCCATTGCCACAACCACAGGGATGTCTTTTGATTAATTGGCGAAGAAAAGAAAAATATGAGAGTCATAGCCCAAGTTAAAATATGGGCTAAAAATGTCATCAATTTACCAATCTGATATTTATTTCTACATATAACAAGGCTGAAGCTAAAATTGCTACCGGAACAAAAATCAAATCCTGCTCTTGAATAGAGTGCAAAACTATCAGCCAACTACCAAAGGTAGAAATAGGAGTAAAGAATCGCAGGATCAGTTTAATACCCGAGCACCAGTCGCAATGATGAGGATCTTGTAACTTATGGTCTCCCCAGTTGCAGTTAGAAGTGTCTTACGTTTAACATCAGCAGACTTAACTCGAGTGCCAAGAACCAATTCAATACCTGTTACAATATTTAAATGATACAGTCAAACAGACAATTTGGAACGTCTTTTTGGTAGTGAAAGAAGCAAACTTCAAAATTCAAAATAGGAAAACTATGACCAAAACATATTTACCGTGTTCCTTGTACCATTTTGGAGTCAACCTTTCCTCATTCGCACCTACACAAGTGTGAAATGCTGGAAGTCGAGCTGGAGCTGCATGAAGCCACAAGTTTTAGCTTTCAGGTATAGATATTATTTCTAAATAAAAGGAAGAAAATAATTAACCAATGAAATCTTCAAAGTTTTGTTTTCCAATCTTAGGATGAAACTACCTTATCTCATAGAAAAACAAACTATATTCAGGTGCCACCTAAAGCACAAGTATGATTGCAACTTACTCAAGTTAGCATTATTGATTGCACATATCAGATATTATGTTTTTGCCAATCGTTATTGAAACCAAATATCAGAAAGCAATTCACTTTAAGAAATAAGCATTTCATTAACTTTTAAGTGTGAGAACCTTTACCTTCCGGAAGTAAATAGCCTTTGCTCAATGCAGGTCTCTCATATGGTGCAAACTGAAGGAAAACCAATAGATATGGTAAGTTCATATGCCTACTGAAAGTTTCATTATTTTCTTTTGCAGATATAAACACGCTTCAGACTGGTTGATAGAGTACCAAAAAATGCAAGAGATGAGCACTTTAAGTGGGAAACATATGCATCATAAAAATTGCATTCCATTTCAAATTAACATCCACCTGGAACTCTAGCCTTAGGGTAAAAGATTTGTCAATGCTAGTATGAGGTAGGATACTTTGATGCACATTCAACTTCGCCATGTATACATAAACCACCATGTATACAAAAACCACCTCATAATTCAGAACTACAGAATCAACCAAATTCATTTCGTACCTCCAAAAGTATAGCAAGAAGCTATGAATCTAACATAATCAATCTTTCAAAATCCCAAAGATTTATTTCCCCAAAACACAGTAAACAGATGAAGTCAACGATACTTATTGCTTCATAAAGGGAAAAGGGAAACCAGAAAAGTATTGTTTCAAGCAGCCGACAACCAAAATCTGTTGTAAAGCAAAACACAGATAAAATGTAAAGTATAAATTCAGGCACAGGTGTATGATACAAGAACGAAAGGAATTGATTCCGAATTGCTGAACTTGAATCACATTGCAAGACATTAGTATTCTACATGTTTTTGCATGTAAAGCACTTGTTCTTTATCTAATACAAAGAGGGAAAAAACATCAATTTTGGATAGAAGAACCGACAAAACCGAATTTTGAATTATTTGGCTACCATAAAAGGAAGCAATATTAATCCTTCAAAGCTTAACACCAGATACCGATTTTAGAAACAAGTTTAATAAATATACTGGAAGAGAAAATTCAATAAAAAGGAGGAAACATGATAATTTTCTCACAGGTTCGTCAGAGATGATACAGAGTTCACCAGGAGAGACCCCTTTCTTCGTGAATTCAAGAGCTGCATAACCAGCTGCTACTCCCCCACCAAGAACCACATACACAAACGCTCTTCCCATCTCTCTATCTCTCTGAAAGTTAATGTTTTTTGCTCTGTTCTGGGGATGATTTTGTCCCCAGAAAGATGAGGAACAAAAGAGCTTCTTTTCAAACCATTCTATTTTTCAATCCTTTAAATTCACGGGGTTATACTGTCGTTATGGCAATAATACCCTTAATAAGATTACTGTTCCCCTAAGCGTAAAATAACCTATCAAGTAAACATAATGAAATTTTTTTAAACGAAAAAATCCGAGACGCTATATTTTAGATATGCCCTAGATAAATCTTTGAATTAACATAATAATCTATAAATTACGTTAATCGAGTACTCCGCATTAGATAAGTCCTGTATAACATATTTAATCGATAAAGCGTAAGTAGGGAAAATCAAACACAAGATATCTTGGCCCATATCCTTTCATTCTACCAACTCGATTACCTCCTAGAAGGCTAAACATAATGGATGCATTAACTGTTGGTTGATCTTATATCCCAACCGATTATATTGGCCAATTTGACTAACGATAATATTAATTATTTATTTAAAGATGTTTAGAATTAATTTTTTATGTATAAAATAACTCACGATGATATAATTTTAAAAAATTATAAATACATAAATATTATATTTTAGTATTTATTTGAATATTCTCGTAAGATTTTAGATTCTATGTATTTAATTTCACAAATTTAAGTTTAAAAATCTAACAAAAATGTAGAATATATATAGTAATTATTATTATTATTATTATTATTATTATTATTATTATTTATTACTTTCTTTCTCTGGATTAATCAAATTAAGTTTATTTTTCCAATATATTAACTTATTCATCAAGTTAAAGTTTAGAGTAATATAACAATAAAAGATGAAAATTTGAGTACATTATAATAACTTTTAGGCATAGTTGTCTTTTTATCCCATAATTTCTCAACCGCTAGAGCAAAACGTTCATAATAAAAGCATTTTCAAAGACAACAGAATGAATTCAATCTGTCACCAACCATAATTATTAACAATTTAACATGATCAAAATGGCAAACATCTGCCAACAAATAGTTTATTAGTCATTTACCAAACAAGATCAATACTAACTGTTGATTAATGTTGCCTCTTTTTTAAAATATGTTATTATTATATTATTTATATTTTAAATTTTATAATTTTAAATTAATTATATAGCAATAGATTTATTTATTCTTTATTCTTTATTACAAGACCAATATATTTTTGAGTAAAATAAATAGAAGTTTAATAAAAATAATTAAATAATATTATAAACATAAATGATTCCTAAGTTTTTAATAAGATTCTAACTAGATTATCTCTTCTTAACACTACTTATATCAAGTAATTCAAAATTATACAGTGGATCTCAAATTTTCAAATTCAATGTATAATATTATTTGATGGCCGATCTGAGTTTCAAAACACTGATTTAAGGTGACAAACGAACAATCGATCGAACCGATCAAACCGGTGATCAGTAAAATTTTCGATCCGAATTTTAAAACATTGATTTAAGGCGACAAACTTCTGATATATTTTCTAAAAGAATTGAGAAACACCTTATATGTGTATTATGAAAAGTAGCGACTGATCTCAAAATAAAATAAATTAGCTATTTTATTATTGGGATATGTGATGGGCATTGATGAAGGAGTTGCGATTGGTTTTGGAAACTGAGTGGATATGATATGAATGGCGTGAGTGAGAGTTAACAACACCTCCTCTTGCAACTGAATTCTGGATAAGCCTTTTCTTTCTTCAGTCGTCCTTCTCTGTCTCTGTCTCTTATTACATAAATATATTATTAGTGGATATGGGTTTTTGGGTTTGGATAATTTCTCAGGAAGTGATCGGATAGGATTTTGGGGAATAGATATTCTGTTTAAGTGTAGTTTCTTCTTTATTTTGTAATCTGTATTTTAATTAATTAATTATATTTTATTTTATTAAATCTTATCCATATATTTATATGAATCATATAAATATTAGCTAATTTAACTAACGATAATATTAACTATTTATTTAAAAATATTTATAATTAAATTTTAATGTATAAAATAAGTTATGATGATATAATTTTAAAAATTATACATACATA
>JANZLC010000001.1:23390038-23408391 GCA_026413385.1 Erythroxylum gracilipes
TAACTATTTATTTAAAAAATTTTAAATTTAAATTTTTATGTATAAAATAAGTTATGATGATATAATTTTAAAAATTATACATACATAAATATTATATTTTAATACTTTTAATATTCTTGTAAGATTTTAGATTTTAGTTATTTAATTTCACAAAATTAAATTTAAAAATCTAATAAAAACGTAGAATATATAGTATTATTACTTTCTTTTTCCGTATTAACCAAATTGAAATTTATTTTTCTAATATATTAACTTATTAATCAAGTTAAAGTTTAGAGTAATAGTGTTTGGGGAAGGGAAAGTAACAATAAAAGCTCCTTAGAGTGTGGTTAAGTTAGTGGAGTAGAGGAATATGAGGTCAAAAAGTTTTATGTTCGATTCCTTTTATCTATGCTCTTTTGATTGAACTTGTTGTACAGGATTTGTTTAATTCGAAATACCCAATTGACTTGATTTATAGGCTATTCGTCAATCTGGAGATCTACTCGATATGCATTTAAAGGGTAACGAATTTAGTTCCTTTGTTAAAAAAAAAAACCAACAAAAAATGAAAATTTGAGTACTTTATAATAACTTTGATAGTTACGAGTTTTTGTGTTTAGATAATTTCTCAGGAATTGATTGGATAAGGATTTTTGGGACAAATTCTCCGTTTCAGTTAATTATTTCTACCTTATGTGGTTAAATTTCATCTACATATTACCGATTTTTGAGGTTTCCTTCGCTGGCACCAAAATTAAATAATAAAACTCTTTTTTCTTTTTTGGTCTCTTAATCTTATCTCCAGGAACTTGTCAAAGTAGTAATCAATCCGAGGTTTGAATATTTAGTGAACAAGTACTAGGAATTATTAGTTGAACAAGTGGATTTTTAGTGGGCATCGGGAGTTTGTACGTTATAAGCAATAATTGACAGACCTTCAATACCTTTTAATTTAGTGAATTTAAAATTAATAGATAATATTTAAATTAAATTTAAGTTCAGTTCAGTTTAAAATTAATAAATTAAATTAATCTCAAATTAATAAAACTTTATTTTACATAATAAAAAAAGATCCTATGAATATATGAATTTTCTTTTAACTCAAAACTTACGAAATCATATTTAAAAAAGATCATACTTCATTCAAGAGCAAGTTTATATCATTTGATTTTAAATTATTACATAACATATTTAAAACATATAGTCGACAAATACGTGAAGATTTTATAATAACTATTCTCGAATCAAAATATAATGATTATAAATTTCACTTTTATTAAATATATATACAATGAGCCATAACCAATACCCCTTCTTACAGGACTTGGACCTACTAGGCCTACTTCTATTATATCAGGCCAGGTGCCGAAGCAAAAGCTGTCCATTACGGGTGAAAGTACTGCCAGTGATATCCAAATTAGAGCAGACCGCCCAAAGCATCATTTTGAACAAGTGAGCAGGTCAAAAACTTGAACATCGTTGAACTGTCGGGCCATTCAAGCTCAAACCTAACTTGAAACTCAGTCACACCATATCTAATATGTTAACTTCAATTCGAGCCCAATCAATTGTGAAAACTGTCGTATCCCTATTAAGTTTATGCATAGGAAGGACAAGAATAAATTAAAAGGAACAGATCCCTCAAATTCAAGGGTGCACATGCACATCAAAATCGAAGGTTAGAACGGCCTTTTCTAGCCAGGGGAGGGACAGCATGCCAAGATAAATTTATAATCAATACAAACCTATTCCGAACTTTTGAGTCATTAAGATAAAAATTCTTCTAAGCAAAGCAGATTTGCACAAATCCATATTGCAAATACGTAAAAACCTAATTAAACATTCTGTTAAGACACAGTAACTGAACAAAAGGGTGTCTAGACTCTCCAGAATTGGCACTCTCAAAAGCCCGGCAAGCAACCAAAATAGTGTGGCTTTTTCAGGCCTGCAAAAATAAGTTCCCCCGATCATAAAGCTGAAATACCATATTTCCGGAAGTCCGTCTAATATTTATTTCGAAACAATTTTTGCATCAACATTTGTTGCATTTCATTTAACAGATACCCATCTACTAACCTTGGTTGCAATGTTGTTGGAAAGCCACTCCAGCCCTTCGTAAAGGCCCTCCCCTGAAGTTGCACATGTGCTCTGGATATACCTGATATCAACCGTCATAGGACATGTTACGGTTTCCATTCAAATACACTTATTCAAATTCTGTCCAGGAACATTTCATCATCTAAATGAGCATTGCAATGAGTTACAAGTAAATTGAACCAAACTGAGATGAAAAGCTTTCAGATACCAGTGGCGCTGGCGAAGTGAGTGCAGGCCAAGCTTGTCAGTTATTTCAGCAGCATTCATTGCATTAGGAAGATCTTGTTTGTTAGCAAAGACCAGCAAGACAGCATCTCTAAGTTCATCCTGCAGCCAAATTGTTCAACTATTAAATCCAATCATAGAAAGTTCTATACATCTGTGGTTGCCTAATTTCCACACTTCAGTGTGGAAAATATTGGGCAGCTGTTGACCTCCAATATAATCAAGAAAACATAGACTGATACGATCTTCGTACTTTGCCACAAGGTGAAACAATTTTGGATCAGCAGTGAAATGCAACCTTATAGAAAAGGCTACAGTCAAATTTGTAATGTCACACAGATATAAGTTCCCCTCTTTTCTTTATGGGCCTTTTGCTTTTCTGGAAAGGGTGTTGGCAAGGGGAACTACGATTGTGAAAATCCATATATACAACATGGCAATCAAATGAGTAAAGTCCTGAGCAACCAAAATATCAATTAAAAGGAGTGTAATGTAATAATATAACCAAAAGTTACCAAATAAAACCACTTTCAATCCCCATGTGGAACTAAGAGAAATGAATGTCTAAGTCTACATAAAACAATTGAGAACAATTCATTGGCTGTTCCACGTGAGATTTGTACCCAACAACCAAAAGAACAAAACATGAAGGACAAATATATAAGATAAAGAGGAGGCGTATATCATTTTAGCACCTCATTCAACATCCTGTGCAATTCATCCCTTGCCTCAACAATTCGATCCCTGTCATTGCTGTCCACAACAAAGATAAGACCCTGGGTGTTCTGGAAGTAATGCCTCCACAAAGGGCGAATCTGTACTTGGGAAGAGAAGAAAGAGGCAAAAAGAGAAAAATCAGTCACTCTATAGTGTAATATCAGAGGAAGGAAACACAGAAATAATGTCCCAATAAATAATATCCAGGGTAAGATAAACAGGTGGTCTCTTCCATAGGGGATTCACTAAGAGGAAGTAATAGTAGACTAGATAACATCTTTGAGTTTAATCAGAGAAAACCTTTAAAAACATACTTTCAAGATAAAACATGCGACTACATATAGCTATTTAACTATCATCTAAATTTTATATAGAAGACCTATAAAATTAGAATTCTCTAGAGATCTTGTTAAAATCCATTAATACTGAATACCAATGGGATAGAGAAGAACGAACATCATAGCTGAGTTACTTGCGGTTATTTGAGTTTGATAATTGTATCGAAACAGCTGCATTAGATATGTATATTGCACTCATGTCTGTTTCTAGTACAAATTTTTAATATAGGAATATGTGAAATTTCTACTAAACATTTTTTATTTAAATGGATGAAAGAAGTGAGAATGGAAAAACTGGAACATTAAACTGACATTTGGATTGGTGTCACAAGCTTCACCAAATGACAACCCATGTAGCAGGAATTATCAAACAGGACAAACTACTGAGCATACCTTGTCTTGACCCCCAACATCCCACACTGTGAAGCTAATATTCTTGTATTCAACTGTCTCGACATTAAATCCTGCAGCAGAATAGTCAACACCCAGATCAAGCTTGAATAATCATAGACCCAAAAGCTGTACACACTACATCTTTAGACGTATAGCGGATACCAACAAATTACGTCACCCAATTACCACCCAGCCATCATACAAACACCAAAATACACATCCTTTTCACATATAATATGTTACTAAAAGCGAATAATTTCACCTATAGTTGAAACTCAAAGAAACAGTGCGCACCGATGGTAGGGATCGTGGTGACGATTTCTCCAAGCTTGAGCTTATACAAAATCGTAGTTTTACCGGCAGCGTCGAGACCTACCATCAGAATTCGCATCTCCTTCTTGGCAAAAAGCCGGCTAAAGAGCTTCGTAAAAGTAAGCCCCATCTCTACTTCTCTCTACCTGCACGCACATGTACACAAATAAATGAAACAAATCCTTAAAAAAAACAAAACATAAGGCATATCTGCGATTTCAGTTTGAATCACAAAACCAAAAACTAAAAGGAAAAACGGAATACTCCAACGAGAGAGCCAATCTCCACATCGGATCCGATTTCACTTTTCATTTCTAAATCAATCAAGCAAACCTCACAAGCTCTATCAAATGAAATTCGATAGATCTCGAAAAAGTTGAACGGATAAGAACGGAGTCCGAGTCGGATGATCTATATGAGAAAGATCAACAGAGATCGGCGACTTAGGTAGAGTACCGTAGAATGATCAGATCTAGAGTCAAGAGAAAGAGATGAGAGTTACTTGCCTGATGTCTCTCTCTGAAATGAGGTTCTGAAGCGTGGAGATCGAATTGTGCGTGGGTTTTAAATATTCTCTCTTTTTCTTTTTCTTTTGTACTTTGGCGGAGAAACTGAGATTTTTTAGGAGAAAATAAACTGGTATTTTTGTATTTTAATGGCGACGGCGGTCATGATTGCGCCACGTAGATGTACACTTATAGTTTAGAAATATAATCGATAATTTTAATTATATTCAAATATTACAACAAATTTAGGAATTGTTTGGTTACATTTTTTGTTATTGTTTTTTTTTGTAAAAAATGAAACATTATCGTAAAACTTGTTTGGTTAAAGATTTTTTTAGTTTTTTTTGGTTAAAAATAAAAAATAGTAATGATTTTTTAAAACATAAAAATAGTGTTTCGATGTATTTTAAAAACAAGATTTTATATTTAACAAAAACGATTTTTTTGTCGATTTCTTCAGCCTCTTCTACTATTTCTTCGTCACCACATCTTTTGTCGTCTTCTATATTTTTTACCAACTGTTTATATAAATTAAAAATATAATATATTATATTATAATTATTACACAAGAGTATAATTACAAAAAATTAGAAACATGATAATAAAATCAAACATATTTTTATTTTTAATTTTTTATTACAAATTTTAATAAATCAGACTTTTGTTTTCAGTTTTTATATTATAAATCTCAACCAAATAGGGTTTCATTTTAAAAAAAATATAAACTAAAAACAGAAATTAAAAATTAAAAATCAAAAATAAAAATAAAAAAAAGTAGAACTAAACGGTCCCTTAATTTTAATTTTAATTTTATTTTATTCTATTTTCTTGGATCCTATGTTTTTAAAAAAATTTCACAAATCATAATATATAATATTATAAAATTGTAATTAATTTAAATATTAGTACAATTTCAGGTTTATTTTTAAAAATTAAATAATTAATCAACATTATTCTTTTCGTTATAGTTTTAGCTTAAATAATAAAAATTAATAATAATAACATTAATAACATTCCACTAAGAATGTCGAAAAAAAGCAATATCTAGAGAAATTTTGTAGTACATAAAATTACTCAAAATTACTAGTACCGTATAAAATGAGGTCCTTTTTTTAAGTTGTATTGTTTTGCAATTTTTAAAAAATAATAATATTTTGGGCCGTACCCAATCAGCTTTTTTTTTTGGTGTAAAAGGAGAAAGAAAACTAGCGAGGGCTAACGCCTCAAAAACGTTGATCTCCGATCATTCTGGAGCAATAGACGTAGTCTTGGGGTTGGGTTCTTCCAAAGAGACCATCGAGTCATAGTTGAAGAACCTTGTTTAGCGAGGAAGTCCGCACAGTGATTAGCTTCACGGAAAATATGTTGGAGAGAGCAACACCAATCTTTGGCAATTAACGTCCTAATGTCCTCAACCAGAAGAAACAGAGGGTGAGAATGGGGGCAAGAATTCAACACTAGAGTCACCATATCTTGAGAATCAGACTCAACAACAACCCTTCGGTAACCACGATCCCAAGCCAAAATTAAACCATGTTTAAGTGCTTGCGATTCGGCGACAGTTATAGAAGCATGACCAATATATCCCGAGAAACCAATAAGCCAGCGTCCAAATTCATCACGAATCAGTCCCCTAAACCTAGCATCACCTGGGTTGCCAAGAGCACTGCCATCCACATTTAATTTGACAAAACCCAACGGAGGACAATGCCAAGAGATCCACATATTGGGAGGGTGAGCGGGAACTGAAGGAGGGTGAGAAAAGGCCAAGCTACAGTCGTTGATCAACATGGTATGCCATTTACGTTGAGCAAAGGTGGGAATCGCTTTGTGTTGAAGAACATCGTTATTCCTAGCACACCACACAACCCAAGCGCCAGTCACAATATTCAAGACATAGGTATAAGGTAAACTAGGGTCACAGATATGCATGTTAAGCCAGTCATCAATAGAAGATGAGAAAAAGTGACCTAGAGTGTTTCCAAGAATTTGGTGCCATAAATGTCGTGCCCACAGACAATCTCTAATGGCATGAAGAGTGGTTTCATTACTTTGTCCACAACGAGAACACAATGGGGATTGTATAAAACCACGACCATAACAAAGAGAATTGGTTGGTAAGCGCTGCCACCGTATTTGCCAAAGGAAGAAACGAAATTTCTGGGATAGGCAGAGCTTCCAAATGCGGCACCAATTTTTATGAGGGTCAGGAGGAGAAGGAACACGGGTGAGGAACTCATGGCCCGACTTAACCGAGTAAGACCCTGTGGAAGTTTCTCCCCAGATCAAAACATAAGGACAAGTACGATAACGAGCCACAGGAGTGGCGAAGATTCGCTTTCGAACTTCAAGGTCCAAGGGGATACTGAGAGAAGATAAATCCCAATCACCATCCGAAGAGAGTAAATCATGGACTGTAAGATCACGATCCCGTATGGGAATATTATAAAGCAGACATTGGAGAGGAGCCTCACCAACCCATCTATCAATCCAAAAGGAGATAGTCCGACCATCTCCCACACGCCATGCAAACCCATCTTTTAAGAAGGGGATAGCACGATGAATCGCCTTCCAGCAAGATGAGGCATGAGAGGGTAAGTTAGCTGTCAAAAGATTTTGGGATCGAAGGTATTTGCCCTGTAAAACTTGAACCCACAGCTTATTATCATTTTGCAATAAGAACCAAATAAGCTTACCAAGCATGGCAACATTATTATCCCGCGCCATCCGAAGGCCTAAACCGCCCATAGCCTTGGGGCTGCAAACTGATTCCCAATTAAGAAGATGAAGCCCCTTGCCATTTCCCAAAGAACTCCATAGGAAAGACCGACAAGCCTTATCAATAGAACGACAAACACCTGAAGGCAACCAACATGTCTGCATCGAGTAGAGAGGGATGGTTGAGAGAGTGGATTGAACAAGAGTGTGTCGAGCAGCTTTATTAAGTAACTTAGCCTTCCAGCCTTGAAGACGACCGTGGATTTTATCCAGGACATGTTGAAAATCGCGATTGGATTTACCACCATGTAAAGGAACTCCAAGATAAGTCCCTAAATCCTTAGTGAATTTGAGGTTAAACTGTCGACGAAGAGAGTCCTTGTATCCGCGAGGGACACTAGGCGATATGAAAGTCCTAGACTTCTGAGCATTAATAGCCATACCAGAACAAGAATAGAATTGTTGCATAGTGGTTAGAACAGTCCGACAGTCTCTTTTGGTGGCATAAGAAAATAAGAGAACATCATCGGCAAAAAATAAGTGGGATATAGGGGGACTCATGCCCGAAATCCGAATAGGCCTCCAATCATTAGACAACACCTTACTAGAGATTAACAAGGACAACTTTTCTATACAAAGCACAAATAAGTAAGGAGACAGTGGGTCGCCCTGATGTAGAACCCTTTGAGGGCAGAGAGCCGGTAATCGAGAACCATTCCAAATTATAGACAACCGAGAGTTAGTAACACAGGACATAATAAGGGAGACATAAATCTGAGGAAAGCCAAAATCAATTAGAGTTTGACGCAGGAATCGCCAATCCACTCTATCATATGCTTTGGTTAAATCAATCTTCATAGCAAAATAACTCGCTCTCCTTTTAGATCTACGAATGGCATGCACCACTTCTGTAGCAAGTATAATATGCTCCGCTGCTGTTCTGCCAGGAATAAAAGCACCTTGCGTCGGGCTAACAAGAGAGTCCAACATTGGTCGGATTCTGTGAACAAGAACCTTAGTGAGAATTTTGTAACTTACGTTACACAAACTGATAGGCCTGAACTGGTTCATAGAAGTTGGATTAATCTCTTTAGGGATGAGAACCACTAAAGTTTCCGCAAGCTCCATTGGGCAGGTATCCGTAAGAAAGGTGTGATTCACCATATTATAAACAGAATCCCCAACTACATGCCAAAATTTCTTATAAAAAATCAGTTGAAAGCCATCGGGACCAGAAGCTTTATAAGAATGCATAGAGTTCACAGTTGCAAAAACCTCCTCTTTAGAGATGGGCGCTAGAAGAGTGTGGATATCGGCCTCCGAAAGAGTCGGATGGCTAGGCATATGAGGAAAAGGCATTAGAATATCATCAATAGAACAAAATAAATTATGGAAAAAATGTAATACCTCAGCCTGGATAGATGACTCATCCACAATCCAAGAGCCATCATGATTACGTAAACGCTCGATCCGATTTGTCTTACGACAACAGATCGTTGTGGCATGAAAATAGCGGGTATTCTGGTACCCGTGCTGCAACCACTTAACTCTACATTTCTGGTACCAAAAGACCTCTTCTTGTTGTAAGATAGCGTTATATTCGGTAAGCAGTTCCTGTTCCAAGGTACTAATAAAATCGGATTCCCATATAGCAAAAAACTTTTGCACGCCTGGAAAACCCTCTTCTTATGATGAAAAATGTTGCCAAAGCTTTCCTTGTTAAATCATAGGGCAGCGTCCTTCACACTGTGTAGAGACTCGGCCAAAGAAGAGGGATCTCTACGCCAAGCCTTTTCGACCACCTGGGGAAAATTTGGATGAAAAGTCCAAGCAACTTGAAAATGAAAGGGTCTGGCAGTAACAGGCGGGGTGGCACCATGTAAGCGTAAAAGGATAGGGTTATGGTCCGAATGGGTGCGAGGTAAGTGATGAAGAGAGGCTTCTGGATAAAGTAACCGCCATTCAGGAGTTCCCAGGGCTCTATCAAGACGGACAAAAGTAGAGAATATACCATTATGTAGTTGGCGATACGTGAAAGGTGCACCTTTAAACCCAAGATCCATCAATCCACAACGGTCTAGATTTTGCTTGAAAATATCAGCTCTTCTTGTAGAGAACAACCCGCCTTTCTTTTCACTAGGACAAGCATAATCATTAAAGTCCTCAATGAGCAGCCAGGGGTGATCAATGATCTTATGAAGACGGAACATCTCCATCCAGAAAATCTCTCTCCCGGAGGCGTGAGGATTAGCATACACAATTGTGAGGTGCCATAAATTGTTCTTGCCATCCGAAACAAGGAAATGGATAAACTGTTGATGAGAGACCAAGAGCTGTAGTCGAAGTGAGCCATCATACCACATACACCAAATACCTCCGGAGAAGCCAACAGAGTCCATACGAACAATATTATCAAAGCCAAGAGATTGTGATACCTTGTCGGCTTTAGCTCTGGAAATATGCGATTCCACAATAATCAGAATATCAGGTTTATGGCCCCGAACAACTTCCTTAACACAACAAGCAAATTTGGTATTGGCCGTGCCTCGACAGTTCCAAGCTAAAATATTGAGATTAAGCATAAAAATACTGGTAAATTTTTGGGAAACGACAAGACAGAGGTCCGTCAATTCAAATGATGGTACTAGGTACCATATCCACATCCTCTCCAATGGTGGAAGGTATCTCATCCATCCCATCAGTAGCCCTGGGCACAGAAGAACCAGGGGCAATATGAGTAAGGGGTTGCTGATTGGTCGATCCAGAATCAGGAGGGTCAGACAGATGAATGCCATGAAGTTGTTGTTGGTTAGGTGCATCATGGATAACTACAGTAGAGACCACAAGACCAGAGGACAGGGGGGTATTTTGAAAAGCCTGGCAAAATTGGGAAGCCACCTGTTGTACTAATTTTTCTTCAGAAGGGTGGGGGGTAGGAGAAGCCACTTGAGGAGTCTTGGAAGAGGTTGCCAAGATTTACCCAATCAGCTCATTATTATCCCTAATTAATATAATGATTATTTTCAAAAAAATTAATAAATAGATATAAAATTATAATTAAAAATAGGAATGCATGCATCAAGCTATATAATATTTACTTACTTTCTTACTTTGCCCTAATGCAAATTTATAATGTATCTTTTCTTTCAAAATAGACATTCATTAGTAATTAGAAAATAGGATTTATAAAATAACAATAATTTTATTATTATTTTAATATATTATTAATTCGTATATTATAGATAACCATTATTCAATTAAGTCCTTACTAATTATACTTCTTTCAATGACATATGTACAGGTTTACAATGAAATTTATGTGTGATAATAAATTAGATTAAAATAAACTATTTTTTCCGATTAAGTATTATACATCTAAAATTTGGATTAAAATTTGTCTCACACAATCCTAAAAATCTTAAACCAACTAATTTTTTATGTCAGTTTATAACTTTTTGATTTGATTTATTTTAATAATTTTTGTTATTAAAAATCAATTAATTTATTAATTAATCAGTCGAATTTTGTAAGTTAATAAATTATTGTAAACTCAAATAAACCAAATTTTTTTAACATTATCTTTTTCAATTAAACGAATTCGTAGAAGGGTAAAACAATTTTTTAAAATCAAATTTTGAAATCTTTAATTTTATGCAATATTTAACTGATTTTATGACTATTAAACTTTTTAAACTTTAATTCTCTTACTTTATATGTTTTACTTTCGGTCCAGTTTTTAAAATATCGATATAATGTCATTTTGTAACAATTTAAATCTGGGTTGAAGGATGAAATTTGAATCAAAACTTAATCCAATACTTAAAAATTATATATTTTTTTAATTTTCGATCAAAACAGATAACTATTTGATGAATCCAGGATGAGTCCATACTGTTTTGCTAACAATAATGGAACTTGATGTACCGTAATCAAGAACAGCCCTTGGGAGTGCAGGAGCCTGACATTGGCATGGCATGGGTAGTATATTCTTGTCAACAATCATAGAAAACAAAAAAGAAGAAACAGCATCAGATCTCTATGTATCTAGCTCTCTAGAACATTCTACTCCAAATTCAACAACTAATGACTGATTTAGTCGAATAACCAGTCCGCAAGCAGCTGATTGGAGGAGTGGTTGAAGTTCTGAGCTCCCCGTACGTGTTCAAGCAGTAAGGTTGGTAATTTGATCCCGTTGAAGTTAGCTCTATGGAAGCCATAGATACGCCTGTGCAAGGTAAACTGTCACTGCACGCAAAATGAACTGGCGAAACTGTGTATGTGCCTTTTATGTTTTCGTAGTTTATCCCTGATACGGCCACAGCTGAGGATTCATTCTGGCACTTGCTCTTGTCACAGTAGAATTGGTCAATTACGATGGGAATCTGAACTCTAGATACTTGAATGTTTGAGAAAGTGATTCCTTGAACCAAACCTGACCCTCCCTGCGATATGGTTTAATCACTCTAAATCCGTTTCTGTTTATGGATGGTGGGTACTGGGAGATATGGAGATGTTTTATTACCGTACCTGCCATGTCTTAATTCTGATACCGGTTAATGTGTTGTGCATTGCAACATCTCGGACGGTGATGTTCGAAACGCAGGCTTTTGTGTTGTCTCTTCCAAGCCCTCCAATGCTAATTCCATGCCCAGGTCCACAGTTCACGTTGTGAACGTAGACATTTGAACACCCAGTCTGTATTGAAACACAGTCATCCCCTGGAAAATGTAATATGATTCTGATAAGATTATAGTTGACTGTGAAGAATTTTTTTTTCCTGACAATGAACTTGTGAATCTAGAATTACCACAAGCAAGATCAGTGTTGTAAATGAGCACATCCCTGGAGTTCTGCAAGTGGATTCCGTCTGTGTTGGGGCTGGTTTCAGGTGAGGCAGCCATGAAATCTGAGACTTCGACATTTGTGCAGTCATCAAACTTGAGGTGGGTTTGTGGGCTGTTGCGAATAGTTATGCCGGTGACTGTCACACCTGTACATCCATAGAACCTTAATACCTGCAAATACAGAGCGTTTAGACGGTAAAATACAAGCTCAATCTCAAATTCTGCAAACAACATTTAGTTTCAAGAAATGGCCATTACTGTTGGTTTCGTCCCTGGAAATTTGGCATCAAGTTCACTGTCTATCTGCTAAGTATTGTTGCTCAAAAAAGGAGTTAAAGTTAGTCCTGGTAGAAGTTGATATAATCAATGGTGTTCAAGAATGTTAATAGTTTCATAAGTACCTCTGATTCCGAACTGTACGAGGACAAGTCATTCCACCACACTGATCCTCGACCATCGATAGTACCTTTGCCTGTAATTGTAATCCCTGTTAATTTAGAGAAATCGATCCACTGTAGAAGCCCAGACCCCCATGGACTCGCAACAGTAGGAGCTATGATCGTACCATCCAACTGCAAGAACAAAGAATAGAACATCTTCCTGGTCAAGAAGACAGATTAACCAAGTAAGCAATCATTTTCTCTAATTATCTCTTGTGGAAAACTTTTACCTGGAATATAATGTTAGGTTGACAATCTGGACCAGAAAATGTTATGGGTAGGACGAGAAAGATAGAACCAGATGGGACCATAATGGTCGATGCCTCCACTTTACAGGCAGCTTCCCATGCTGCTTCAAAGGCCTGATTCCACATAGTACCAATCAAATTTTCAGCTTAAACATAGAATGCTCAGCTAGAACCTTAGAATTTGTAAAGGGTCCTACGAAACATTCGAATCATGAATATTCTTGATTGGTTGCTGAGAAAATTTATCACCTTTGTATCATCAGTACGTCCATCTCCTTTAGCACCATAGTTTAGTACATTAAAACTGGTGGAGCTTCCACCTTTCGGTGTTGCATTACTTTCATAATAATTCCCAATGTCTGTGAATTTTGACAACCTACGACCATGGTGGTGGTGGTGACGACGGTCGAAGTTGTTACCATTGTCTTTTGCAGCTTGGCAAGTCTCAAATGTTGTAAACCAACAAAATGAAGAAGCCATGATCAGGACTGCAGGAAGGGTTCTAAGATTGAAGGTAACCATCTTAGCTGGAGAAAGTTTTGTGTCAGGGCTTAAATATACGTATCTATATGCCTTTTGTTCGTTAAGAATCAAGTATTTATAGTAAATTAGTATGCACTTATATACTATAAACCGTATAAGAACATGAACTGGACTTGTCAGCTTCCATCTGTGAAAACCTTTTTCACTCTTCCTAAAAACTTACTGATAAAACTATAGCTGTTACATTAATAATTTTTCCAAGTCCAATGACAAAGTAACCTTCCTGTAGGCATTTAGAACTGTTTAATGGTTGATGCTCAGTTTTTCTTTTCTGAATTTTCAACTTCTTAATTTCAAAGCTACACAGGTTAGTTGCAAAAGTTGACAAGTTAAAACTTGCAGTAACTGTTACAAGCATGACAAACTGAGACAAAAGATGAACTGTCGCATGGCTCGAAATTCTACAGATCAAGCTCCTCTTCAGAGACTTTCGTGTTCTGAAGCTGTTCTGAGGATGTATAAAATTTAGTTCAGTACTCATTAGAAACCCTCCTAATAAGGCAACAAAACAGTTTCTCAGAGAAATCAATTTTGAAACGAAACCAGAAAAATGCAAAAGAAGCATGAGATCACGTATACATGAGCATGAGATCATGTGGAAAATGTTTATTCACTCTTCATTAGCAGCCTCCTCAAATCCAAAAGATCGTGCATCCCAATACTAAAATGAAAACGTGAAACCATCTAATTCTAACCCTATACGACCGCAACAGTAGTCTCTAACATGTTCTTCTGGTCCACAATTGCTGACTTGGTAAATCCTTGTAGAAAAGCCATTAAAGGCGGCTTCAGATCACATGGCAAAGTCTTGGAATTCTTTTAACTTCTTATTATCAGATCAGATATTACAAGATGAAACACGGCTGGCCCACATATATTCTCTTCTTATCAGATAGACTGAAAGTGATAGTTGCATGTGAAAGTTGCTTCCATTCATAGATATTGAAGAAAATTTCGGTTAAATTGGTTGATCCCAGATTTCATGCCTTGCTTTCAGGGATTGTCTGCTAGCTAGCTCCATGGTCAAGCTATAGGCTAAACCTGTCTTCAGACAGGATATGAAGCCTGGTTCTGCTATTAATACCTTATCATTGTGGAAAACAGAACTAGAATACTAAAACAGTTCCTAGTATTCAATACTTTTCAATCTTGGCGTGGCTTCTGATTCAACATGAACTCCTCTGTTGTGCATGTGATGTTCATTCTCTGGTGTGACAGGTTTGTCTGTATATGATATTATTTGATGGATACGGTGGATTCGAATCCAAGTGATGTAAATACTTCATACATTATTAAACGAAAAATCACTCGATATTATTTTATACTTATTTAAATTAGTCAATAATATTTAATAGTTTTAATTAAATTAATAAATGAATAATAAAAATATTAAAAATATCTGAATTAAAAGATATAATAATAATTATTAAAACTTGTAAAATCACCTATTATAAATATTTGAAATTTAGATATGATAACGTAAATTTGATCTTGATTTTACTTCATTTGCTAATTTAAATTAAATTAAGTTAATTTTTTCATAAGAAAAGCTAAAGAGAATTAGGCTAATGTTCTAATGATTAGACTTTTCTCTTGGCTCTTTAGGAACCAGTCTTTCTACTAATTAAGAATAAGACTGCATATTACTGGATCTTTTTAAACTCTGATTGAGTAGTGTTGTTGTTGTTTTGATAATTAGACTTTTTTTTTTAATTCAAGGAATCCCCATAGGCAGGCCCAGCTGACATACCTCTCCGAGGGTCCAATTGACGCACCACCCCACAGATGGGCCAAGCGTGCGCTTCTCATCATCGAGAGCCCAACTAGTTCTCCACCTACAGGTAAAACCTCGGTTGCCCAGACTCTTACAAGAGGGGCTAGCATAGATCATTACAAATCTATTTTAAAAATAAAATTCGTATCAATGATTAATCTCCACACCTTTATGGATCATTGATTCTTTAAAAATTGTTTAATTATGGGAAAAATCTTATTTAGGTTAACATTGATGCACTTAACTTTTTTCTTTATTAAATCGCCCTCAAACTTTAAACTCCCTTTTTATGTTGGTATTAAAAAGTAGACTCTATAGGCTTTTGGTTTCATTTCTATTTTTTACAGTAGAATTTAGTTTTATTTTCTGTTTTTCTTTTAAATAAAAATAAAAATTAATTTAGTTGTTAATTTAGTTAATAATAAATTAGATTATAAAAAATAAAATAGAAAACAAAAATCACTTTTTGTAATTACAAACAATTTTTTAACTATTAAAAAATAAAAATAAAATAAAAACAAACAAGCCTTTATTTATGCGTGAATTAAATTAAACCGGTTTAAAAGATAATAATTGATCGGGTTCAAGATAGACCCAACTTCATCTTTCAAATAGATTGTTCAAATTTGATTGAGTTTGAATTATGCAACTTCATTTAAATTATTTTAAAATAATATCTTTTTAATTTTATTTTCTTAAGCGTTATTATTTTGATTTGAAGTTTAAGAAAGTCATAAATCAAAAAGATATTATTTAAAATAATTAAATTAAAATGACGCAATTTTAATGATAGAGCTCAAAATCAAGTTTTTGGACCAATTACAAATTCAAGGCAAATTCGAAACTTGATAAATTTATATCTAACTAGTTAATTTTGAAACGGGTTCAAAAGAAATTTGCAAGTCTAGTTACAATATTAAGGAGAAAAGAGGACGTTCGACGACATCCTATTTAAAAATTGCATAACTTCTTCAAAATGTGAAGCTTCACACGATCTTGATATCTCTCGCGTATAATATGTCACGCAGAAAAGAAACAAGGACAAAGACGTCGATAATCTCGTAGCATCCCTTTCGGCTTACCCACTCGCGAGTCCAAATTTTCTGTTCAGTTTTATGATGTTTTATTGTGTCCAATAAATCTCAACTATTTATTTATACGGGTCTCGCGTGAGCTCCACATAAATAAACGTGAAGTCCACATAAATGAATGACTGAGATTCACTAGACACAATAAGACACCATAAAATTAAACAGAAGATCTTGTTCCGCCACACATGTTGATAAAATTTGAACAGACTCGAAATTTACGGCTTGAGCCCGAATTTGGGTTGTATAAAGTGCAATTGCGTTCGGACAGACTTCAATTCTTTTCTTTTTCAATTTAATTAGCAAAATGATATTATTTTATAAGGTAAAAGATATAATCCAATTGCGTAATTTTAAAATAATTTTAAAAAGCCCTCTTATCTTTAAAATTTTGAAATTTTATTTTTAATTTTTAGTTTTTTTTTAATTCTTTGACCTGACAATCAACAGATTACATTAAATAAATAACGAATTATATCAACCAATTGATCAACGAATAATATAAATTGTTTATTTAAAAAATTTGATAAAATTAATTATTTAATATCAGCTATTCGTAAAATAACTTATGAAAAAAAGATTTATAAAAATATGAATATTATATCTTAGTATTTCTTTGAATATTCTCATAAAAATTTAAAACTTAGATATTTAATTTCAAAAGAATTAAGTTCATGACTTAAAAAAAGCATAAACATATAATAATAATAATAAGGATAATAATAATACCTGATCAACCGTCATAGGACATGTTAAGGTTTCCATTCAGATACACTTAATCAAATTCTGTCCAGGAACATTTCATCATCTAAATGAGCATTGCAATGAGTTAAAAGTAAATTTAACCAAACTGAGATGAAAAGCTTTCAGATACCAGTGGCGCTGGCGAAGTGAGTGCAGGCCAAGCTTGTCAGTTATTTCAGCAGCATTCATTGCATTAGGAAGATCTTGTTTGTTAGCAAAGACCAGCAAGACAGCATCTCTAAGTTCATCCTGCAGCCAAATTGTTCAACTATTAAATCCAATCATAGAAAGTTCTATACATCTGTGGTTGCCTAATTTCCAGACTTCAGCGTGGAAAATATCGGGCAGCTGTTAACCTCCAGTATAATCAAGAAAACATAGACTGATACGATCTTGGTACTTTGCCACAAGGTGTGATAATTTTGGATCAGCAATGAAATGCAACCTTATAGACTATTCCAATGAATGTCAAGTCTACATAAAACAACTGAGAACAATTCATTGGCTATTCCACGTGAGATTTGTACCCAACAACCAAAAGAACAAAACATGAAGGACAAATATATGAGATAAAGAGGGGGCGTATAACATTTTAGCACCTCATTCAATATCCTGTGCAACTCATCCCTAGCCTCAACAATTCGATCCCTGTCATTGCTGTCCACGACAAAGATAAGACCCTGGGTGTTCTGGAAGTAATGCCTCCACAGAGGGCGAATCTGTATTTGGGAAGATAAGAAAAGAGGCAAAAAGAGAAAAACCAGTCACTCTATAGTGTCATATCAGAGGAAGTAACACAGAAATAATGCCCCAATAAATAATATCCAGGCTAAGATAAACAGGTGGTCTCTACCATAGGGGATTCACTAAGAAGAAGATAACATCTTTGAGTTTTAATCGGAGAAAACCTTTAAAAACATACTTTCAAGATAAAACATGCGACTTCATATAGCTATTTAACTATCATCTGAATTTTATATGGAAGAGATATAAAATTATAATTCTCTAGAGATCTTGTTTAAATCCATTAATACTGAATACCAATGGGATGGAGAAGAACGAACATCATGGCTGAGTTAGTTGCAGTTATTTGAGTTTGATAATTGTATCGAAACAACTGCATTAGATACCTATATTGCACTCACGTCTGTTTCTAGTACAGATTTTTAATATAGGAATATGTGAATTTTCTACTAAACATTTTTTATTTAAATGGATGAAAGAAGTGAGAATGGAAAAACTGGAACATTATACTGACATTTGGATTGGTGTCACAAGCTTCACCAAATGACAACCCATGTAGCAGAAATTATCAAACAGGACAAACTACTGAGCATACCTTGTCTTGACCCCCAACATCCCACACTGTGAAGCTAATATTCTT
>JANZLC010000001.1:23408491-23423731 GCA_026413385.1 Erythroxylum gracilipes
TAAACATTCAGCTGCTAGCCGGAGAAAGGAGACCCCGAGACATCCTCTAAGAAGATAGAAAGACAACTCATAGGCGAGTTGTGAAACAAATAAATGTCAAGTTCAAGAGAACCGGCAAAGTTAGCTAGCCAATCCGCAGCTCTATTAGCCTCTCGGTACATATGTCTAACTTTCATCGTCCACTCTTTGGTTAGTAAGTTTTAAATACCCAAAAGTAGAGAATTATATAGGACTTGATGTTTATCGGAGAAAATAAAACAGTATTTTTGTATTTTAATGGCAAGGGCGGTCATGATTGCGCCACGGAAATGTACACTTATGGTTTGTATTAAAATTTTAAAATAAAAAGGAGAAATTTAATCGATAATTTAATTATATTCAAATATTACAACATATTTAGAGAGTGTTTGGTTTCAAATTTTTTTTTGTTCGTTGCTGTTTTTTTAAAATGAAACAGTCTTGCAAAACTTGTTTGGTTAAAAATGTTTACGTTTTTTGTTGATAAAAATAAAAAATGACAATATTTTTTTGAAAATGTAAAAAAGATGTTTCGATGTATTTTGAAAATAGGGTTTTATATTTAACGAAAACGATTTCCCCCGAGAAATTTAAAGATTAAAATTTTTTAAAGGTTTCTTAAATTATAAGAGAGATCTCTAACTATTATATTCAAGACAGCTCGAACCAGTCCAAATCTCAAATTTTTTTGAAAAAAACTAAAACTCAGTCCAAAACTTACTCAAATCGAGTTGATTTCATTGATTTTGATTATGTCCGAATACAAACTGAACATAAATGTTATCCTTAGCCACTAGCCACATACAACGTTTTGCTCCACCTGATGGAATCTAACCGTGATCAAATCACGGACACAGCAAAAAACAAAACCTTTTTACGAATTCTAAGTGGATCTCAATAATTGAATAAACTTGAATAAAACAAAAAACAAATTAGAAATTGTACCTTATTCGTCCTCCTATTGAAAGACCTTTGAAACCTTTTCGATTAATCAAATGAGTTATTCAGTATCCAACCTCTGATGGTATTTACAAAGCAATTCTCAAGACTGATTTGAGAGGATGAAGATAAAGTGCTAGCTTCTAAATGTTCTTCCTTTATTTCAATAGAAAATAATCAGGGTCTTTAATTAATTTAATTTTAATAAATTCAAATATCTCCTCTCCTCCATAAACCAAGAAAACATCTTTAATTCTTCTTAAGTACTTTAAAATATTTTTCACAGTCGTCCAGTGACCATCACCAGGATTCGATTGAAACCTGCTCATTATGCTCAAAGCATAAGAAACATCTGGGCTAGTACAATCCATTTTATCTCTCTCCGTTTGTATCTTTGGACACAAACTTTGTGAAAGAGAAATCCCATATATCTTTTTAATTTATCTTTAATTCTCTAATTAAACAATTCATAATCATAAATCATAATTGACTTCTAGCAACATATCATAATTACCCAAATATCAAGAATATCAAAGTGATTGACTTAACTTGTCTATACATGACTATGATGTATAATTTAATCCTTTCGTCATTAAATATTCTAATTGAACAAAGTATAGATATAGTATTTACTATATTTGGTCCAATTATGTTTGTTCTTGATAATTGACAATTGATTTATAATTGAAATTTGAAAAATGTCTTTTCAAATATCAATTCACTCTGGCCAAAGAATTTCATAAATCATTACTAATCAAGAATAGTAAAATATTATCTCTAATTACTTTATAGTGACGAATCATATATTGACTTACTCAACTATCTCTATATGGTTCATACTGTATCCAATTATTGTCGACTAAATTATCCTAGGACGATTCCTAAATAGTATCAAAATACAGTAATTCTCATACGAAATACCTTGATAATTTCAAGTCAGATCTAGGATCAATTATACAACCATTATTATGAGATAATCCACAGACACATAAGTAATATTCCATTCAGAATTTTCGGGTCAGTTTAGTGACTTATTCTCTAATAATCACTCACACAATAGTTTAAGTATCTTCATACTTTAATTTATGAGATCAATTACTTTCTTTAAAAGAAAGAAACATAATGTATGCTAATTTTACGGTTTTATTAATATCCTGTCTTGATGAAACTACAACTAAGAACATTTAAGAATAATATATAAGTGTAAAATGAATCTCATAATTATAATCTCATCATAATTTCAATTATACAGATATTATTCCAAGAATTTTACCTTTAGTATTAAAACATAAAACATTAATTAAATTAATACATAAAGATAAATAAAATCTTTTCATTAATTAAAATAATATCATATATTAATTAACATCCAATTGATTGGCTTGCATAAACTAACACCACCACCCAAAGTATCACATAGACAGGTCACTTTAAAACCACTTTCACCATATTAGCACCACAAATGGCACAAAGACACTTGATGAACATCTAGAAAACTGCGCTTGTCAATGAACTCTGCAATCCCATCTTTGTGGAAGAAAGGAACATGAAGCGAGCTGACCAGGCTTAAAGAGTGGAGTTGGTGGTGGCTCCTTAGAGTCCTTGTCAATTTGCATTTGATGTGCCTACGGATTGCCTCTCTTTGCAAACTTGTTTGCTCCGAATCTAGCATCCTCTTCCATTTCTGGTGATCACTCGAGCAAAACTCCAGAAAAACCACTTGAACCCAAAATCAAGACTGAGCTTTCCTAAGTTCCTGAAGTGGTGGTCCTTTGGTGGCAGCGATGGCGAATCTGGTCACCGCCCATCGAATGATTTAGGTGGTGGAGAAGGAAATAAGGAATCTAGCGATGCACATTCCACAAACTACTAAAATATGGAGCTAATCACTACTAATTTAAAAATTTGAGGTTAAGTGTACTTAAGATCAAAGTTTGAGGACGGAAATACCCTTTTATCCTTAATCCTGTCACATTTTTACCGATGTTTTAAAAATTAAACTAGAAGGTAAACAATAAAATAAGATATTTAAAATTTAAAAGATTCAACCGGTATTAGACCGTCGTAAAATTGATTAAAAATTGAATGAAAATAAAGAATTAGAAATATGATTGAAGAAATTGCCTTTACCTATTGAAAAATTTGAAGTTTAATTAAAAATATTGTTAAATAAAAATTAATTGATTTATTTTAATTTTTAATAACTTATTAATTAATAAAAATTGATTAATTAATTAAAAATAGTCGCTTTTAATAGTAAAAGTTATTAAAATAAATCGAATAGAATAGTTGAAAATTGAATCGAAAAGTTGGACCGTTCAAAATTTTTACGATTAAACTGGTCAAACCGATTCAGCTTTTTAATCATTGATTTTCATTCACTCTCTCTTCCTTGTGAAAATATTTGGTTCATATTAGATGTTGTATGGTTGAATTATTTAGTGTACAATTAGTTTCATTCAAAGAGAATCTCATGTTATTATTTGTAGCTTATTTTAAAATAATATGTTTTAGTAGTTTTTGTTAAGAGATATAAATTATTGGTGAAATATACAAACTTCCCAAATGGTTCTACCTATTCTAAAAATAACCCTTTATGATTTACAACTATAAAAGAAATAACGGTTAATTATATATAAAAAAACCTAAACTTTTGTCAATTTTTTAATTATGGTCCGAACTTTAAAAAGTAGCAATAAAATGCTCAAACTTTCAATTTTTTCAATTCTAGCGCTAACTTCGAAAAGTTACAATAAAATGCTCAAACTTTTAATTTTTTTCAATTATAACCTGACGTTAGTGTTTCCGTTAAGTTTAAAAATGACCTAAATTATATTACATAGCCCTGACGACCTTACTGATGCAATACGCTGTAATGCATGAGTAGTTTGGAGCGTTAGAAGAACAAAAGAAATGGTCGAGGGCATCAAGAGAATTGTCACTTTTTGAAGTTTGGGCTAGAATTGAAAAAAAATTGAATATTTAAATATTTTATTGTTACTTTTTTAAATTTCGGCTACAATTGAAAAATTAACAAAAGTTTGGACTTTTTTGACAATTAACCCAAGAAATAATCTTACAATTTTAGAAATATAAAAAAATGAGTACTTATTAATCATTTGATCGAATATTTTAAGCTTAAGTAATTATACAAATTGTATCACGTATTTAATAGCCATTTATATAATAATTTATATTAAAATAAATTGATAAAATAAATGCTTTTTTGTTATTTTAATACTATCAATTATTTTAAAGATAATTTTAAACGATAAAGATGCTTCTTAGAATAAGTAGAATTAGGGTGAGATTCACATTTTTTTTACCCATAAAAAAATCTATATTAAAGTTACATCTTTTAGAAATTGATGTTACAAATGAAAATATTTAATAAATAATGCAATATCATTATATATTAAAGTTGTCGATTGAGAAAATAAGCGTGTCAATTTGGTAAGATAATATATGAAGAGAAGAGAGGAATTTCAAAGAAGATATTTTTTATTTATGTATGTCTTAAACTTTATATATTAGGAATATTTATCAATGTTATAAAAACCGGAAGTTAAATTACTAAGGCAAGAGGTTTAAGCTTAAGAGGTTCCAACTGGTATTAAATAGTCATAAAATTGACTAAAAATTAAATAAATTTTAAATTTTTAAAATATAATTAAAAAAAATGTTATCCTTATCCATAGACGAATTTAAAAGTCTTTCTTGTCTTGGACTTTTCTTGAGAAAACCTATATTGTTCTGTTTCTTAGTTACTGTTTGAATTCCGCAGGTGATGTCAAAGAGCATTCGTCATCCAAACAATAGATTGTGAAAGACATTCTGAACCCCAAACGATTCCAACCTCGTAATAATCTGTTAAGAGCATTCATATTTCGAACAATAGATTGTGACAGAAATTCTGAATACCGAAAGGATTCCGACGTAGTAATAATCTGTTAATCACGTATTTTGGACAAATTAAGGTTGAATCATTTGTATTACATGACTATTTCATCACAATAGTTTAAAGGCCAATTTTATTAATTTTATATATTCATTAACACATTCATTAAAAGTCTTTTAAACTTAAAAATTTGCATAAATTTACTATAACTTGTACTGAGTAATAAGTAGATAGTAAGATTTAAACTCACGACTACTTAACCAAAAAAATTCTGATGCCAAAAAATTTTCACTTAAAAAAGTGTTAATGAATATATAAAATAAATTAAATTGATATTAGGCAACAGGGAATAGTTGAAACGGTCATTTAACAATCTACCTTAGTTATTCTCGGAACTCTGCAGATGATGTCAAGAGCATTCATAAATGGAACAGTAAATTGTGACAGAAATTCCGTACCCCGAAAGGATTCCGATAATCCGATTGTGTAATAATTCGTTAATAACTAGAAATCTGCACTGACACAATTTTTATACTTTCAGGACAAACGTAACTATACATAATATGTATAATTCATGATCTTCAGAGAAATTAACAAATGACACAAGCATAAGGATCTTCCTCTGCACTTCTAACATAGTAGTATCGGGTAATATAAGGATTATATGGCGGATAGGCAACAGGATTAGCCACATTATCTTTCCCATCTTTTGAATCTTTCGAATCTTTCTTCTGTTCTTGAGGCTTCTTTTGATCATCTTTCTTAGGCTCGTCTTTCTTCTTTTCAGGCTCTTTCGCCGGTCCAACAGATACGATATCTGTGTGGCAAAGCTTTCTGAGTTTGCTCACTATATGTACTGGATCAACATCTCCTGTTACTGTCAGTTTCTTATCCTTCATGTCCATGGCCACTGAATCAACCCCTACAAAACCGATAATCGAAAACTGATGAGTTCTTGCCAAAATCAAACACTTTTTAAGATCTGGGTCATCTTCTTTTTGTATGAAAATTAAAAGAGGAGTGAATTTGGTTGATGGGCACTTACCATGAATACCAGAGACTGTCTTCATGGCTTTCTGCTTCACTTTGTCCTCGTGTAGATCTAATTTCAAGACTACTTTCTGTTCAACAAATTGAAACAACAAAAGTTTCAAAAGACTCATTTTAAATGAATAAACTTGAGACAAGAACAAGTTGGATCATATAGAAACAACCACTGACCTTCATTTTTATAGCCTGAGAAGCGTAAGGCTCCAAGATGAAGTTAGCGAGATTTGAGACTTGTCTTCTTCGCCCTTGTAAAGAGAAAATTTCAAGTATAAGCTTTGGTGAACTCTAAGAGATCTTAGCAGAGTATTATATAGTGGAAAGGGATGATAGAAGCTACCAAGTCAACAGTCACTGATCTCGTCAAGATTGCGATAAAGGAAAGCACTTGTGCGCTTCCTTGTTGGAGACGCGGTGTTCCAATTATTGCACTATACGAAGAAAATTTTGTTCCTGAGAGTAATGTTATAAGTTAAAGTCATTAAAAATAGTCTCCGTCCAAAAATATAATCATCAAGTTGCGTACATTACAATTCTTTTCAGGTTTTTACAAAGTAGAAAATTTTGTGTACCGAATACGTTAGATTGTTTTTAACCAAAAAAAATTTTGTGTACCGAAAACGT
The DNA here is from genome assembly GCA_026413385.1 of Erythroxylum gracilipes. NCBI lineage: Eukaryota > Viridiplantae > Streptophyta > Magnoliopsida > Malpighiales > Erythroxylaceae > Erythroxylum > Erythroxylum gracilipes. The sequence goes on from JANZLC010000001.1 coordinate 23,415,018, forward strand.
TCGATTTTATTTAACGTCAAAATTTGGAGTTTGTTTTTGTATAAAACCCTTTTCAATTTAGTGGTAATAGGTCTTGCAAAAGAGGACCAATTAGTTTGACTCTATTTAAAATTAATTAATCAAGTAAAAAAAATTGAAATAATTACTATTTTTAGTTATTAAAATTAAAATAATTCAAGTCAAATTAAATTCAATTTCTCAAATTAAGAGATTCGATTGGTTATGAATTTCAATTTCTAATTAAATAAAAAAATATTATTTTAACAATTAATCTTTTTAGACTTAGACTGACTAAGTTGCATATTTACTATTTGGTAGGTTTGATTAATTTATAAATTTGTTTGTTTCTAAACTATCCCATTAATTACAATTACTGTTAATAAAACACAGGTAATCACTTAATTGTAATTGTTAAAACTTTAAGATCCTAACATTAAGATCATAATTACAATTACAACAAGCAATTATTAAACTTTAGGGGCAAGTGAGTAAATACAGAACCCTCACTCTTTCGTGGGGAGCAAGAGTGTCGCTGGGATTGGATGCTCTATCAATCACGTGGTGGAGAAGAATTTTTAACACATTCATATATAAAAATTTTGAAAAGAATAATTTTTAATATTTTAGTTCATTTTATTTGAATGAATCTTATTATTAAAATTTAATTAGTTAATTAATTAATTGGACAATTAAATTAACACGTTATTATAAAAAACAGCTATTATTTATTTATTTATTTATTTAAATTCAAATTTAAATTCAAATTCTTCAATAAATTTTCTTTTTAACGAAGGAACCTGTAGTCATTATCATTTGGATGCGTATTGAGTAAACTTTCAGATTGGCATAATAGCTTGCAAATTAGGTCAATCAGGCAAGTCCTGTATGAAATGCTCGATAGAAAGAGCGTAAGTAAGGATATTCAAATAAAGGACCTTTTGACTTTCGTAACACCCATTCTACCAATTCGACCATCTCTTAAGGGGTAATTAAAATCCGTTGTGCCACTTAACATGTTTCAATTTTATTTTTGGCTTAAAATGATGCCGTTTTATGGGTAAATAAATTTAAAATGATATCATTTCGGGATAAAAATAGAGTTAGAACAAGTTAAGAGGTACAGAAGATTTGACGCCAAAAAGAAAAGTAGGATCGCTCCAAATTGTCAAGCAATGATCAATTCGACAGAATATAATCAAGCAAAGTCAAGACTTGAAGGTGAGTGTTAACCACTAAATGCAAAATAGTTAATGTTGAAAAATTGGGGCGTGATATAGTCAAGATGTATCAAATCATTCATTTGGCGGAGCATAGATGTATGATTGTATCTAATTAAAGAAAGATAATGAAGTTTAATTAAATATGCAAGATATTATAATTTAATATTAAATTTAAAAACTTTATATTTTATTAAATATCACCAATTATAGGTTAATTTTTATTATTAATTATTTTAAAAATTATTATACTTTTATTAAATATATAAAAAATCCATTAAGTTTTCTTTTATTTTTTATTCAAATTTTTACTTACATGTTATACGTAATTTATTTTAAAATAATAAATAAAAATTTAATATTTGTGAAATATTTAGAGAATATGAAATATTTATATATTTGCTTTATTATAAACTCATTGATGTGTTCTAAATGGAAAGTTGAGCCCAATTGGCCCATTCTAGCAGTGGGGGAGGCCGCAGGACGTACAATTTCACGGTCGAAGTCTCGTTTTAAAGCTATGTTCCTTTGCCCGTTGTTTTTATCAAATCATATTAATTTGAACCTTATCCATATTTAAGTTTGATTCAAATAAATAGATTAAAAAATTATTTTAAGATTTAGTCCAACCTATTTTGAATTGGATCTTAAGTAAGGATAACAAGAATAGTCTGGTTCAACCTTATCTAACTCAAAATCAATAAGTTTAGATCAAGTTGATAGTATTTATGTTTTTGGTTTAGTCTTAAAAGGGTCTCAACTTTATGAAAGTACATTTAAGTCATCCATACTTAGACTAATTTTTGCTCATATTAGGTCAGCTCGTAAAAAATAAAGTATTGGCCAAATAGATTTCTTCGTTTCCAAAACTTAAAATAAAGTATTAGCCAGACCTTTAATTAAAAGATGAGAGCGTTAAACCACCAACACTAATTTGAGTTTTAAGTAGTTTTGAATATGATCGGATTTCAGATTAGGCTAACTCTACCGCAACCCTAACAAAAACCGAGATCCTTAACATTAGAGGTGCTTAACTGAAATTGAAATGGCCAATTGCAGTTGAAAACTACATGGGAGCCAAAATTTAAGCTCTTGAAAAATTCAACCTACCCCCAAAAATATCTTCAGCAAAAGGTGCACTTTGCATGTGTACAATATCAGTAGGGCCTACAATAAATATCTTCTTTTCTTTTCATCGTGTGGTCTATGTTGGATCTCAACTTCTGTTCATAAGTTTTTGCCACGTTTCCATTCATCCAGAGAGGTCTATCCCGTCTTATTGTGTTCCGGTGGATCATACACCAGGATAAAGTCCATTCGCATTCCTAAGGCCGCTAACGATCACCTCAAATCTGCTGTCTAAATTATTCTGTGCTAATTTTTTTTAGTGGGTTGGATGTCATCTATTTATGTAAGTCCTACATAAATGAATGACATCCAACCCAGTGAACAAAATTGGTACAAAATAACTTGGAGAGCAGATCACTTCTCGCTAACGACACCGTTTGGCTCTTCAGTGGAGGACCTCTCACGGGTAACGGTGGCTATTCTCGTTTGACTTAACACTGTACAATGGTTTTTGAGATGACGTGGCTGATTATTATTCGTCATTCAACTGAGCTCAGGAAGGATCCGTAGAGCATCGGATTATACCGCTTTTGTGTCTCTTTAAAAGGCGCATTTCTCACTCGTATTCAAGGCTAAACCATCCCCGAACGAAACTCTCAATTTGGTAAGTATGGCATCAAAAAACCCGAACATGACTGAGGGATTCTACTTGGATCCGAACGGAATTGCATTACCGGGACTCGAACCTTTTGCGGCGTCGCCGGAGACAACACTGACCTGGTCGGATGATTCGTCTAAGAAGGTCCGAAAAGCTTACACCATCACCAAGTCGAGAGAGAGCTGGACTGAATCCGAACACGACAAGTTTCTCGAAGCTCTTCAGCTGTAAATTTGCTCTTACCGCCTTTTTCGATTCGTGAATTGGTTTACTTCGTTTGAGTCGGCTTTTTCTGTTAAATTTGAGTAAAAAGCTTGAGATGTTAGTTGAGTTTTGAGTGGGCTGGTGTTGGGCTTAGTTTGACGTAGCTTTAAGGTTAACATAAATCTCTAAATTGCTAATGACACTGAATCAAGTAAATGAGATTAGATTGGTGTAGAGATAGATAAATTGAATAATGGTGATGTGGTTTTGGTATGATGTTTCTAAATTTTACTTCTCAAAGTAACAGAAATGGTGTTACACTACATATTTAGCTGCAACTGGAACTGGAGATTATGGTGGACTTGATAATAAAATCTTGACCAACTCTTTTAAAGATGAAGAGTATCTTGGTTGAATTATCACTGCCTTATCGGTTTGCTTGCTTCAGTTTGAGGACGGCTTATAGTGCTAGCGATTACGGCTAGTCGAATTGTCTTCAGGTGAACTGTTTTACTGCAATCCATCTAGTTGCAGAAACGGTATCTGGATACTCCAAAATGTATCACATTTTTTGAAATGGCCCTCTTCATGTGTTCTAACCTTTGTCTAATTCACAACTGATCGAATAGAATTTCTGGATTATGGGATCGTGTGTGATAGTTTAAGTTCATTGGTTTGCTCACTCTTTTGATGCTTCCAGCTTTGATCGGGACTGGAAAAAGATTAAGGCATTTGTCGGGTCCAAGACAGTCATTCAGGTGCTGTTCAGTTTTGAATTCTTCTAGTATATCATACTTTTGCATTTAGCTATGTTGCAACCCTTTGTTGCAAGCTGTCGTTTTATCATATATATGTTTTAGGGTTATTTTGTTTTACTTCTCTTTTTCTGCTTCCTTTTTGTCCTCTTTCTACAACTGAAATGATCACAAGAGGCAAGGAGTATTTAAAAATTGAAAAAATCTCAGATCCGCAGCCATGCACAGAAATATTTCCAAAAGGTTCAGAAGAATGGAACAGGTGAACATCTGCCTCCTCCTCGGCCCAAAAGAAAAGCTGCTCATCCTTATCCCCAAAAAGCTCCAAGAACTGGTGAGATTATCAGTTATTGAATTGAACACTAAATGTGAGTTACGAGATCAATGTATAAGCAATACAAGTTTGTGTCATGATTGCAGCCTCTACACAATCTCGACCTCCAGGATCTTTTCAATCACCAACTTCAATTCTTGATCCTGGATGTGTTCAAAGGCCTGATTCCTCCCCCGTACTGATCAAACCTATTACCGCTGTTACTCCATCTTCTTGGACAACTAATACATCAGCTGTCAGTGTGCCGATTCAAACTAAAGGTTTGTGAACTATTTACTACGTTGACTTGTTTTTTCTTGTTTGTCGAAATGAGTTATTCATTTATATTTGTTGCCATATCGTTTCATTGTCAGACCCATCTATGGCAAATAACTGTTGTAGTAGCACTGAAAGGACTCCAAGAATATTACCAATTGGTGAAACAGCTGAGCAAGGAAATCATGACTACCCCTTGAAAGGTGAGGGCTTCACGTAATTTGTTTTCCAGATGTGTGACAATATGTATCGTTAAGTATGTTTGTTATACTATTGACTATTTTCAATATGGATTATTGTTTTGGGATGAAGATAATTGGCATGGTTTTCTAGGCTCGACAAGTCTATGTTTCGGCCCTTATACCTGATGCCGTTCATTATTTGCAGTTCTACCTGATTTTGCTCAGGTGTACAACTTTATTGGAAGCGTCTTTGACCCAAATGTCACTGGTCATCTGCAAAAACTAAAGAAGATGGATCCTATTGATGTGGAGACTGTAAGATTTTACATCAAAATAATACGTTTTGGATAGCTCTGGTTCATACGAAGTATTATATATGATTTCATTTCCTTTTATTGTCACGCTGTTGCTTCTTGGAAGTGCATAATGATGTGTATATCCTGTTCTTTGCAACCAGGTGCTATTGTTAATGAGAAACCTCTCTATCAATTTGACAAGCCCCGGTTTTGAGGATCATGTGAGTGCTGTTCTTGTAATAATTTCATGTTGCGGTTTACTGCATGGTTGCATCTTTTAGCTTCCATGTGATGCATGTGCTACAACCAGATAGTATAATTGTTGAATCATATTCAAGAAGGAAATGTCAGTTTTTTCTTTATTTCCGTACTCCTGTGTTGGATTGTTGATTTTGTAAATCATTTTTTGGGTTGCTGAATGTCACGGATACAGAGAAGGTTGCTGTCTTTTCACGAGATCGAGACAGAGTCAGTTGTAGCAAACAAGACGGTTGATCACCAATCAGCAAAGGTTGCCTAACTTGGCTAGGTAGGCAATTTGGATTCTGCGAATCTTTCTCTTTATTCTGCACAACGAACATTAACTTGTACTGGATAGTAGTTTACCAGGGAAAAAAGTCGCAACGAGAAAGCTCTGATTGGACGTCTTTGGAGGCTCTCTACACCATTCGGCACTGGCTTTGTCTTTGCAGATTTGGCCTTCAGTTGCATCGTTTGTAAGTATTTACCAATCAGCGTCATGTTTTATATGGAAATGCAGGGGTTGAGGGGGATTACTTCTCACATCTGAGTGTACAGAGTAATATGTTCATTCTGTATAGTTAACTCATTTTTTCTTCAAGCTTCTACTCTTTAGCATTCACTAGTCTGAGCTTACACAGCGATGTGATCGTAATTCTAGTGCAATGAACCTTGTATGGAGTACAGGGATGGCAACTGAGGTCGACTTAAGTCTAGGGGTCGGGGTTTGAGTCGGATTCGGGTTTGGGGGTCTGAAATCCCTCCTTTAAAACAACATCGTTTTGGTTTAGCTGTTCGAAATGATGTCCTTTTAGTCTCCAAGTTTAAGCAACTCAAAATCAAGATAATGTTGTTTTAGTTAATTATACCAAAACAACGTTACTTTCCAAGCAGGCTCAAGCCGACCTTTAGATTTACATGCACGACCATACTTCTGTCAGCCCATTGCCATCCATCCTTAATAGAGTAATGCTAGTTTTAGTATTAGGTAGAGTATTTAATACCAGTAATTTGTGTATTTGAATCAATTTTCTGTTGAATTGAATTAGAAGGGAATGCATGGTACGTACAGCTATTCTTCATAGATGCAATCTGCTACACAAACGTTCATGGATTCAACCAGTGCATGAAATGCAGGCTGCATGGCGGCTGATGTCACCTGCGGGAGATCCACGAAATGGTTTTCGACGGGATTTTAATTTGTCTAAAATCTTACAAAAACAATCAATTCTTGTAATGAAACATATCCTGATTTTTGGAGGGTGTGTTTTTGTTATTATTATTTTCAGATTCTTATCGCTTAATTTTACAATTTTTATTTAGTAAATAATTTATTCCTGTTAACTTTATTTTGATTCATCAATGAGGAAAAAAAGATAACGAATAAGAAGTAAGAGAAGTTAGGGTGAAATCATTATGATAATCTCTATAATTATTATGGTTAATATTATTTTTAATTGTAATGACTTTTTTGTGATTTTATCTTTTTTAATTTGTATATTTTAAAAATTTGTATTTACTTCTTTATCATCTAAATAAATCTATCTTATTTCTTTAATATTTTATTTATTCACAATTTCAAAACTTCATATTAAATAAGAGGAGATTGTGATAGTTAATTAATATTATAAGGGCAAATGATGATTTTCAAAACATGAGGAATTGAAATAAAATAAAGTCAAATCACAGAAATTTTAGTGTATTTAATTATTTGTTTAATATTATAAATTATTTATTAATGTATAAAGATTAAAAAATAATACCTAAAAAGATTCAAATTTTAATTATACTCATTTTTTTTCTACAATATGCTTTCACCGATTCTGAATATTTTGCCAAAATCGGGACAATTTTACGTGTAAAAATAATAGCATATTTTTGGAATTAGATCCCTATTCTATTTAACCAATTCCTATCTTATTTTATTAAATCTCACCCACACATTTATGTAGAGCTTATACAAATGTGTAGATAAAATTAAGCAGCACAAAGTTGGAATACCCTAACAAGATCAGAGTGCTCCAGCCTCTAACTCATATTTTTAGGAGTTCAGACCACCACTTCCTACCATATTTCACGAGCATTCGTCAATTTAATTTTTTTAGGTCCGTTTGTTAGATGAAAGGATGTTTATGAATAGGCAAGAACAAAGTAATAAACAGGTGATTTGTTCCTATTTTTAGTGACTGTTTTATAATTGTGTCAGAATCTTACCGACGTTTTACCTGCTATATGATGATATCCAGTGGCTGAGTAATCTGGAAACAACACAGTTGCAATAAGATCATAATCAAGCAAAAACATCATTCTTGCATATGCTTTAGGAACCAATGTGCACTTTACCTGATCTTGGCAACGCATAGTTTCCGACTTTCCATAGATTGGTTGAGAATAGTACGTGGGAAGACATTGCATTAGGCCTTGGCTATCAGGATCGGAACCAATCTCAGGAGATCGAGAATAAGATGGGGTACATCTTGGTATAGGCATCGGCGGTAGGAAATGATGCATAACAGGATTGCGAAAACCCGCTGCCTGAGCATGGTAATTCCGGTAAACATCGGTTGTTGTGTTTATGTGAAGGAGTTTGGTAGGAGTAGGATAAAGATGGGGTTCTGAACTCGTAGTCTTTACTTCTGAAAAGCTACCAAATTTAGACTGTCAAGGATATGATGTTCGTTCCTGAAAATGATGGAACGTTGACTACGATCGTCCTCTGTCGAGATTGAGAGTTCTCAAGGTACTATTCAAATAAGGATTAGATATTGGATTTTCCAGGAGCTCCTGAGAAGGATGAAGTCGTCCTTTTGGGGCAGGTAAATTAGCTTCAGTTGAGTTGCCAATTGAGATCGAGGCCATGTCCTGTGAAATTAAAAAGTGCTCAATTGTAATTAAATTGTCCTCCTCAGGCCAACATATTTCATCCAGTGGAACCTGACTTTGTCACTCCACCTTTTGGATTGAGCTCTAATTCTTTGTTGGATATGGAATCCAAACCTTCTGGCATGTCTTCTAAAGAAAACACTATATCCCAAACAGCAATAAGCTTCCAACTCTTTGCATTACAATTGAGAAGAGAAGTTAGTGAAAAATGATAGTAAAGACACTCGAAATGTCAGATTAAATCTACAAGTCCAATATTACCTGTTTTAGTTAACTTGGTCGAATTCACTTTGACATCAGATTGCTGGTAAGGTAGTAAAGCATACGATATCACGATGTGAATTAATCAAAGTTCCTATTGAAACTGAAATAATGTCTTCTGTTAGTTTATCAAATAAGAGCAGGGACATGAATAATGACATAATCGCCTTATCATCCCCTGGAATAATTACCTTCGAAACTGTTAGAGTAGTGCCCTAAAGGCAATCCCCTTTAGCGCGTTTTGTTCATAAGTACATACTTTATGAATAAAGAAAGAAAGGCACTTTCATTAATTTGGTGTGCATTTTATGAATTGATATTGATCAATGAGCCAATTGATGAAGTCCATGATATATGACAT
>JANZLC010000001.1:23430379-23452932 GCA_026413385.1 Erythroxylum gracilipes
TAACTCATTTTTAATATTGATTGTACAACTAGAATCAATTTACCATGCATTATGACAAACTTCATCCATGTTAGATTTAAAGCAAACTAGTAAGATTGAATTACCTTTCTTTTGAAGTAGTTCCTTATGTTTGACACAATTCTTCTTCATATCCCTTTTTTTCTTTTTTTGGAAAAGAAGCACTTGGATTCATTCTTAACGTCAGCTTTAGTAGGTATTTGACTTTTTTCCTTTGAGTTGGTTTGTCTTTTCTTATTTTCTTAAATAACCAGATGTGCATTTAGCAAATTCTTTCCTTATTCCATCAACAATCTCTCTTCGACTTGAGCACATATGGTCATTAATTTATTTATTGACCACTTATCCTTATATGTGTTATAAAATATTTTAGAAGGTCCGTATAAGAGTAGAAGAGTGTTAAAAATGTAATGCATGAGGAAAAAAATAAAACCTCCCCCTCATCTTCATGATGTGATTACTCACACCTCGGACACCAATGAATTTTGTGGATGAAAATTTCATAATCATCATGCTAGCAAGTGCTTTTTTAAAAGTTTTGAATTGCTCATTAATAGCTTTCATCAAAGTACAAATTTTATCATGCTACTCTACAAAACTACAAATACCAGTTGAATATTTGGTATTTATGAACATCACACGGAGGTGATGAGATTACTCCTAACATTCATAAAGAACAATTTCAACTATAATGTTGGGCTCAGTTACCTTAGATAGTTTATTCTTCTGAATAACATAATTAATGTTCATCCACCCCAAACAGGCATCGTAACTTGACCCGGGCCCGTTTGAGGCCTAACAGTTATAAAGAAAACAATGTCATTTTTTTAAAACTTATGTCATTTTTTATTTTAAATTTAAAAAAATTAGGTTGAGTTGTTAGACTTTAAAAGCCCGAATCGACCCAACCTATTGCCACCCCTAACCCAAATGAAAAAGAATTCTCTTCTTCAAAATCTTACAATTTTCACCATTCAATTAAGGAATTTCACAACTTGTATAAGATAAACTAACAATTCGAACAACTGTACATGCTATTTATCAATAAATCGAGGCCAACAAACAATATATATGTTTTACCAATTGATAACATTATCAAAAGACATAAATCTAATGATATAAAAAGTGCAGACTAAATTTTTAATTCAAACATATTTATGCTAAACTTTATCATAACTATCAAACTATATTCCAATTCCTAGTATTTGTGGACAAAGTAGGAATTTTTGTTGTTGATATTTCATCCTAATCAATCATTCAAATATCATAAAAATTATTGTGATAAAAATTCTTATGGGATCAAGTTTTTTATATTAAATATTATTTTCAATTAATGTCCTTGTACTAAATATGATCCTAAAACTTGATATACTATTTTTGCTTAATTAAGTTTCTTATGATTAATCCCTAACTAGTTAAAATTGTATGGATCACTAGACTTTTTTCTTTAATTTTTGACCCAATTCGTTCTCGGCCATCTGTACACCAATTCAATTGTTTTAAATAAAGAATCAGATCTCTAAACGATTCATAATGTTAGTTTTTACAAATACTTTGAAAAATAGGATCATAAATAAATCCTTAATCTCTGTTTTTAAAGAAAAATTCAGAAAACTAACATATTAAAACACCATTCAAATTTCAAAGAAATTCTTAATAACATAGAAATGCCCTAAATTATTTTGATGTCACTACATAAACAGGAAACAAATACTAAGCATTAAGACAATATTAAGGCAGATAATAAACCATACTTTGATACCAAATATAAGCATATTCAACATTAATATATGTTATAATCATAAATAAACTAGATGTTGATGAGATTGGGATAACTCCTGTTATCGATACTCTTGCTTGGAAAATTTTTGAACGTTTGGTATTTTGCAGTTCTTATAAGCTCTCAATCTCCAAATTGATGACGAATTTAAGAAAGGTTAAAAGGAGCTTAAGAATTGATAATCCTATTTAAAATAAATATATCGACGTGTTCTATTATGTAGGAGTAAGACTGTTTACTATCAGATTTATCCAAATCTTACCTTATTATGGAACTTTAGCATAGATGCAATAATGATAATGATGATGATGATATTAACGTGCTCCCATCAAATATGTTGTCCACTAAAAAGCGGCTACAACAAAATTATAAATTTATTTACCCGATAAAATAGTGAATGTTTGAGGAAAATAGGAAATTTCCACGACTTTCATATTTTATTCTAATTTAACTATCAATTTGAAATTCATACCAAATCAGCGTTTTGAGACTTAGTTGGGAGTGGGTTCAGTTCAAATTTAATAACTATAACATTCATTAAATTATTATTATTTGTTAAATAGAAAATTTTAATTTAAATAAAAAAACTTAAGTACGAGTGAACATAGGAAGCTAATAGTTTAGATCTATAATTCTATAATTTAATTTTATAAAATATGATCAAAATATTGATTGAAATGCTAAACTATTTAATTAAAATTTAAAAATTAATACTAAATGCTTAGGGGTGGCAATTGACCCAAGTCTAGGGTTTTTTAATGGAGCGTAAGCTCAACCCGAGATTCAATTTTTTGAAGAAAAATAACGTTTTATTTAGAAGAGTTAAGTTTCGGACCAATATGAGCCTAATTAGTCTAAACTCAAACTTAATTAAAAAAAACTTCATTTTATATTTTTAATTTAAAAAATTGACTGGCCGATGCATGACTATCCCTGTAAATGCTATTGAAAATACTCAAGAAAACATAAAGGACGAGCCACTTTATCATAATCAACAATATAGATATAATATTTAAAAATTTTAAATTTATAAATTATAAACAACGCAATTTAAATTTTAAAATTTTAAATCTAAATATTAAAATAACAAGTTGAACTATTTAAGTCTAAATTGATTCAAAGTCAATTCAAATTTAATTTATTAATTTTAAATTAAATTAAACTGAATTTAATTTATTAAATCTTTTAAATAGTTATAACAGAGACTTCCTAGCAAAAAATTCTTTTTAAAAAGTTGGGCTTAAATTCGGGCTGTTGAAGCCCAACTCGAATTATAGCCCGACTCTCGTAAACAAAATCTGTATTTTTAAGAAGTCTAATACGAAGAGTTGAATCCGTGATTTCAAAGACTCGAGGCTAAACGACACCTCCGCCGCCGTTTCAATTCAAGGTGTGCTCTTGGCACATGCAGCCTATTAAATGTTTTACTAGGGCATTGCCACTCCTAATGGACACACACTTTTACCTGTATGACTGAGAGATTGCAGCAGTAATTGCTCCAATGGTTAGGGATGGCAGCAGTTCGAACTCTGGTGGCTGATGTGTACTTAACGGGTCTCGGGTCATACTCCGTGATTAAATTAGACTTTGGGTCGAATTTGAATTAAAAAATATATATTAAATTTAAAGAGTTGATTTAACTTAACAATTTAAATAATCTGTCTCTTAATTATAAAATAACATTATTTTAAATAATAAATTACATATTTTGAGTTATAAAACAGCTTCGTAAAAAATAAAAATTGTTATCTCTTTATAAATTATAATCTACTTTAAAGTAAATAAAAGAAAGTTTGAAGGTGGTTTGAAAGCAAAACATCATAACCCAAAGCCAACCCGACCCGAAGTAATCAATTATCAACCCTTACCAGTTACCAGATCGGTCCAACCAACTCAGTTCCGTGAAATATCTGCCCGCTCTAGCAGTCCCTTACTTTTCCCTTTTCCTATAAATACCAAACTCAAGAGTCGCCTATCAATTCTCTCTCTCTTTTTCTTTCCTTCTACGCGTTTCTCTCCACCGTCCAGAGAAAGCGCGTAAGATTCACTCGCCTCGGTACGAAAGGAGAGGCGACAAAGGAGGGAGCTACTGCTTTCTTTGGCGCATAGCACGGTTCTGCTCTCTCCAAACGACGCGCCGTAGGGTACGACCTTTCAAATCTGATTTCTCTCTTTTCTCGGCCCTCCCTTCTTCGAGGTCCGATTTTTCAGATTTGGACTCTTTCTCTCTCGCTCGCTCTTTGTTTCTGTTTCTTGTGTTTTGTTGGTGAGGAATTTGTCCAGAAAGTAGGAGAAAGTATAGGAAAATTGCTTCTGCATGCTCCATTTTGTATTCTTGTATTGGATCTAGGTAAGTTTCATCTGTAATGGAATTAGTTATGATCTTAATTTCTTGATTTCTGCACTATCTGAAAATTTGTGGTTAATAATATTGATTCTGCGATTCTGGTTGGTTTCATGTCTGTAATTTTTTTAGTTTGCCTTTGAATTTTCTAGTGATGGGCTAAATTTGCCTGTTTCAGGATTGTGTTGATAGTTATAATATTACTATGGCTGCTGCCGCCGGTCCACGATATGCTCCAGAAGATCCTACTCTGCCCAAACCGTGGAGGGGCCTTGTTGATGGTAAAACGGGGTATCTTTATTTTTGGAACCCGGAGACTAATGTTACTCAGTATGAGAGGCCTACTTCCTCAGCTCCTCCATCGAAGCCTTCTTCGGTACCCGTAAGTTCTTCAATCCAAGTTCACCAAAGTTCTCGTTCTGATTATACCCCTGTTAAGGAAGATGAAAGGGGTGGCAGAGGAGGCAGTGGTGGATCCAGACTTGATTTAGGAACAAGAGACAGTCAGGTAGATACTGGCTTGTTTCTCCTGAACTGTGGTTTGACCTTGAGCAGTGTGTATTCTGTTAATTCTGGTCATATGTCGTTGAATTTAAAGTTGGAGCAGTAATCTTATAACTAAATATAAGACACTACTCACATTCTGAGTGTAGTGGCTTGAAATTTTTTTTTCTCGATGATTAAATTGCACATTGCATTCCTGATATATACTTTTTTTTTTCTTGACTGTTAAATTGGACGTAGCATTACTTTTTTTTTCTTGATAGGTCTAGAAATATTCTCGCAAATCAAAAGAAGAACATATAAGTTTATAGGCCTGAAAAATTGGAAACAATACTATTGCTGAAAGTTATCTTATTTGCAATTAGGAAAGTGTTATAATAGTACTTGAATTATTCTTGGGCCTCATCCAACAGCCTTAAATGGTTTGTTGACATGGTACTGGAGCCTTTGTGATAAGAGATCTTTAGTTCAAACTTTGCCCTCGTTTATAATTAATTTGTGATTTCTTGTGATTGGTAATACTTCATGTGGGGTGTGCTATAGTAGTGTTTGAATCATATTCTTAGCTCATCCAAACAGTTTAACTTTTGCAGTTGGACTGTTGACAGGAAAAAAAAAAAAAACTATATATCCATCTTGTGCTTGATTTTGCCCTTGATTTTGTATCAGAGTGCAAAAGGAGGGACATCTCAACCCCACAATTTAGTCAATGGAACTGCCACTGGGCCTGGGGGTTCATATACAAGAGGACATGGATCATCAACTGGAGAAAGTAATTTATCTGCAGAGGGTTATCGCTGTCGGCATGAGATAACTGTTACTGTGAGTACATTGAATTTTGCAGATTATTTTTTAGGCCATTATTCCATGTTCATTTACTATTAATAATTAATGATCATATCTTTTACGGGTGTAACTAGTAGAGGGTTTGCTTGATGTTCATTATTATGCTGAAGTTTTCCCTGGCAACAATTTTTAGGGAGATGAAGTTCCTTTGCCTCTTACATCTTTTGAAGCTACTGGATTTCCTGCAGAGATTCTGAGAGAGGTAGATCTTGTACTTATATCTTTGTCTCCATGCAATACTTGTTGACTGGGAGTTTTAGTAAGTTAGCAGACTATAGTGTTTCCAATACAAAGCTCTGTTGTTGCTAGAGGTCCAATATGTAGTTTCATAGTCGTTAATACTTTTGTCATCTGTACTTTTTGTCGCAGGTGCGATATTTGCTCCTGGGAGGAGCTAATGTCGTACACTGTGCTGCCCTCTCTTTGGGGGCTATGCATATTTTTTGGAGGGCCCTTATATGGTGGACTATTTTTTGGGATGGACTATCTGAGTCATCTAAGTTCGTGGCTGGGACTGCTGGTGGTGATAATTTATTCTGCCATTCGGTCCAAGCGGAAGAAGAGGCCTCCTCCTGCTCCAACTTGCATCAGCAAGCATTTGCCGACTGCATATGGGGGATGATGCTTCTTCTGCCATTAGCCACGCCTCTTTTAGTCCAAAAGAAAATCAACCTCAATTATTGAAGCCAGTACATCAGCTTATGGGGGTTGCTGGATTTTTTGCTTTTTCCAGGTACACAATGCAGGATTCTCTTCCCCGACCCCTATTCAGGCACAATCATGGCCAATTGCCTTGCAGAGTAAAGATATAGTGGCTATTGCTAAGACAGGCTCAGGTAAAACCTTAGGTTACTTGATACCAGGCTTCATGCACCTCAAAAAATGCAGAAATGATCCTCGACTGGGTCCAACTGTTTTGGTATTGTCACCAACAAGGGAGTTGGCAACTCAGATACAAGATGAAGCTGTGAAGTTTGGCAAGTCATCAAGAATTTCTTGCACGGTATTTAAAATCACATCCTAATACACTTGCCCCCAGATTCAATTTCGCAAATTGTTTTGATGCTAATTAAGATACCTTTCCATGCATAAAAACATGTTTAAACTGCGAGTAGTGCCTTTGTGGTCTTTCAGTTGTGCATACGAATTTTGGATTACTGCCTGCTTTCTGTGTTATAGATGTGTAATTGTTTAGCTTGCTTAAGAAAATACATGCCCTTCATCCTTTAACTTCCAAATTTGGACTACCCTGCAGTACTTGTTGGCCACAATTTTATTAGTGTAATGAAGCTTGTATCTGATTGGTAGCTTTGTATAATGTATTTGACTCGTCTTCTCCTACTTACACTTGCATCTTACCAAAAATATATTACAAAGGATATCCATCAATACTGGAAGCCTCCTCAAAGACAGAATATGAGAGAAGATACTTAATTGGACTTATGTAATTAGTATGTGTTGAAAGCATGTGCGAATAGTTTTCATTATCTAGGATATCTATTATTTATAAGTATAAGTTAATGGAATGAAAATATAACAAATCAAATATTACACGGCTAGACAAAAAACTTATCTTTGTCTCTAGTTTAATGTTTGTAAATATACAGATAAATATAGATATTGCTGATGTCCCCTAATTACCCTTTTGAAGTGTTTATATGGAGGAGCGCCAAAGGGTCCCCAATTGAAAGAACTTGACAGAGGAACGGATATTGTGGTTGCCACTCCAGGTCGGTTGAATGACATTCTTGAGATGAGGAGAGTTAGCCTTAGCCAAGTCTCTTACCTTGTATTGGATGAGGCTGATCGCATGTTGGACATGGGGTTTGAGCCCCAAATTCGAAAGATTGTGAAAGAGGTGCCTGCTCGTAGACAGACCCTAATGTTCACAGCTACTTGGCCAAAGGAAGTTCGGAAAATTGCTGCTGATCTACTGGTTAATCCTGTTCAGGTTAACATCGGCAATGTTGATGAGCTTGTGGCAAACAAGTCAATCACACAGGTCTGAGCTGTATACTTCTATTATAAATTTAGGCAAAAATGAATTGGAAGTGTTTATTTACTTAGTTGAATTATCTTCTTATATTGTCTCAGCTGTAGTATGAATACAGCCATAATCTTCTAACTGATTTTCTTTTGTCTTGTCATGTTCTAGTATGTTGAAGTGTTGGCATCTTTAGAGAAGCATAGGCGATTGGAGCAAATATTGCGATCCCAAGTACATGGATCAAAGATTATCATATTTTGTTCAACGAAGAAGATGTGCGACCAACTTGCTCGCAATCTTACCCGACATTTTGGAGCTGCTGCTATTCATGGAGACAAGTCTCAGAGTGAGAGGGATTTTGTTCTAAGTCAGTTTCGCACTGGGAAGTGTCCAGTGCTTGTAGCCACTGATGTTGCAGCTCGAGGGTTAGACATTAAAGACATCAGGTTGGTTATTCTTTTCCTCTCTCTCTCTCTCTCTCTATCTCTTAATTCTTTAGCTTCCGCGCAAACTGGAGCTATTAAATGCCAAAAAAATAGATAATGTAATTACATTTTTCTTAGCGTCAAGATTTAGAGTAAATACTCTATCCTTATTGGGAAGATTGGCCTAAATGCTTTTTCCTTACAAACAGAGCTACCGATACTGTCCCCTCTAAGATCAAACAATTCCATCGAATTGAGTATGATTATATGGGTGATAGCATCTACTAAAAGAATTGGAAATCTGGAATAATTTTTGTCGGACAGTCAAATCTTCTAACAATTTTGGATATTTCTTTTCCATGAATCTGTTCACAAGAGTCCCATCTTATTTTCAGAGTGCACAACTACTAACTGACTGAAAAGCTGTTGTCTTCAAGGAACCGGAAACTTGGATTCAACAAGTGCTGAGGGAGCACAAGTTTCAATTAACTAATATAGGGATTTTATGCTTTTGTCTTAATACTTGTTCACGAGATTATGATCTCTTAGCTACTTTTGTTTCTTGATTCTCTCAGGTCGAGTTATCGGTGTTTTGTCCATATCAAATAGTTTCATACTAATGATGTGGATTTAACAAATTAAATGCTCCATTGTATGGCTTTGGCTTGAGCAATCTTCAAGTTGCTCTTTCCACATGTTTTATTAATACTCTATAGCTTTTCATGTGTGAAAAAAAAAAGTGATGGATTTAACTGGGAGATGATTTTGTTTCAGGGTGGTTATAAATTATGATTTCCCTACAGGAGTGGAGGATTATGTTCATAGGATTGGGAGGACTGGTAGAGCTGGTGCCACTGGACTGGCGTACACATTCTTTGGTGAGCAGGATGCCAAGTATGCTTCAGATCTGATTAAAGTTCTGGAAGGGGCTAGCCAACGAGTTCCTCCAGAGATTCGTGATATGGCTTTACGTGGTGGTGGCACAAGCAGGTTTAGACGTTGGGGCCCTGCTTCTAGTGGTCGTGACGGAGGACGAGGACGTGGTGGATGTAGTGATTTTGGTTATGGTGGAAGAGATGGAGGAAGGGGTATGACAAGCTCTTCTTCCATCAGAGGAGAAAGAGCTGCAGGTGGAGGCCGTGGTTTTGATCATGATTCGAGAGATAGGTATATGGCTTAAGTAGTGATTCATGCATTATGGATTATCTTGATCTAATAGAGATTAATTAGGAAATTGAATGGCAATTAATATGCATTTCTCTGGCCCCTTTTCATTGGGCTATGTTCTGAATATCAGTGATTGCCACTTATTGTGTTGTTGTAACGTTGTGAAATCCAACGTGCAGATTGTATCAATTCTTGTATTCTGTTAAAGGTGGATTTCGTTTACTAGATTTCATGCATATTTCTATTCGTTCACTTTCGGGGATTGATATGAATACAGCAGCAATTTCCTGATGTTACCACTGGTTTTAGTGTTGAGACTGATGATGGATAACGAATTTTGCTTTCTATGGCCAGATATGAACGTGGTATTAATGGTGGATATGGTAGAGGCCGCAGTAGAAGTCCTGACAGGGGGCCCAGTTGGGGTGACCGTAATGGAAGTTGGAACCATGAGCGTAGTCGAAGTCGAAGCCCTGAAAGATTCGATGTGGATCCACACGCTCGGGAGCAGTCTCCAGTGCGCAGTTTTCACCAGGCAATGATGGAAAGAGGTCGAGCATCCTCACCGCAACATCGCGGGGGCAGCAGCTTTCAGGACAGGGCTCCAACTACAAATGGGCGATCCCCAGTGCGCAGTTTTCATCAGTCAATGATGGAAAGAAGTCGGGTATCTCCACCATCTCATATCAATCGGGAGCGATCACGTTCTCCTCGTGCTGGTGGTGGCAGCAAGACAGCAATGGAACGTGGTCAGTCGTCCCACAATAATACCCAACAAGGGTGGAGAAGATCACCTGGTCCTGGTGTTGGTGGTCTCGGTAATCGAGGATCTAAAGATAAACCTCCACATCTGTCGGAAGAAGTGGAGGAGGGCATGATTCCGGCGGATGAAGTTCTGGTTAATGGAATGTATCAAAGCTGAATGTTAAAACTGGTACGTTTTTTGGGGTTTTTGTTACGCTGTAGGTGGAGTAAGACCAAATTTAGAAGGGATTGACAGGTTATTTTTGTAGACGGCCCCATGACTAGAACCCGCACATCCTCTTTCATTCATTTTGTTTCCTTCTTTTGGTGAAAGTGGAAGGAGAAGGTTTTATTGTTATGCATCACATGGATGATTTTAAGTGTACAAGCGTATGTACTAAGCATATGTGTATACTACTTTTTACGAGTAGTTTGTATGTTTTTATGTCGAATTTGGAACATTTAGTATTAAAAACTTAAATTGCGTGACAATTCAAATTCTATTTTAGACTTTTTTCTACTTAACTATTATTTGATTATTTAAAAGTCCAGTGATAACTACACATAATTAGTCATATGGTATTAAAAATTAAGATCAATAAATAAATAAAACAAACTATAGGATAAAAGTAGATGCTAAAACAAAGGAAAAGTGCAAAACTATGATTAAAAAATTAAAATGGTGTGGGCAATTTAATTGTGAAAATTTTGAACAGTTCGTTTCGATTTTAATTTTTAGGTTTGATTTATTTTAATAACTTTTTTTAAAATTTTATTAATTTATTAATTAATCGGTCAATTTTAAAAAATTAATTAATTTTTATAAATTAAAATAAATAAATAAATTTTATTTAACAAATTCTTTTTTTAATTAAACGGAAATTTTCTTTGAATCTTATTTTAAATTCTTTAATTTTATATAATATGTAATCGATTTTTCGAAGGTCTAATATCGGTTGAATCTTTTTAACCAAGGTGTTTGGTTGATTGAAATTACTATTTCATTCTTAATCTATTATTGGTAATATATTATTCTCTTATTTGGTTGAAGAAAATATACAAAATATATAATCCAAAGGTTTAAATATTCCTTAAATTTGGAAAATAAGTAAACTGATTACCCTCCTATCTTTATCTACTTCTAAGTCTATTCCAAGTGGTTGGGAATAAAATTGAGGATATGTTAATTAGATAAAATTATTCTTAAGAAATTTACATAATTATTTAACTATAAAAAATAATAAAAATAATAATAAATAAGAAGAAGAGGAAAACAATTAATAATAATGATGATAATGAAAATAATAATAATATGAAGAAAATGAATAATAATAATAATAAAAATAATAATAGTAATAATGTAGTTAGTGAGGATTAATAGATATTTTGATATTCTTAGTTATTTTTTTCTCATTCTAAATTTATCTTTTCAGATCAAACATTGAGATTACATAATTACTATAAATTCCTATAAATAAACAAAACTAAATAAAACTTATTTTATTCCTAACGAATGACAATTTCATTCCTTATTCAGGTAAACCAAACACCTTATAAACCTATTGTCTTACCAATCTCAAGAGAAGGCAAAGTTAAATTGCTTATAAATAATAAATAATTCATCCCACTAGGGTTTTATAAATAATTATGAGTTACATTAAGATGGTTTTAGTTTTTCAGTTTTCTTCATTATAAAAATAAAAGGGGGAAACAAAATCCTCTAAAATCTAATATTTATATTAAAATTAAAATCAAAATCAAAATTTTAAAGTGTATAAAAAAAATATTATGGTTTTAAAATTAGCTATTAATTGAGGATATCTAGTGTAACATACGAATGAAAAATGGATGGAAGAGTCTTTATAATTTAATTACCAATGTAGTAAAAGCTCTTAAAAATTTGTAACGTATTCTATTAGTTGCAATTAATAAACATTACTAAAAGTTGTTAATTCTAATAAGGTATTGGGGTTAATTACAATAGTTGGCAAATATAAATGATACATTAACAATGACTATTTTATAGTGGTTTACTAATTACAATAAGCAAGTCTTGTCAATTGTTTTTTCAAAAAAAAAAAGTCTTGTCAATTGTAAAAATTTGGTTAGAGATTAAAGCAATGATCTAAAAATCAGATCGGAAGATAAACCGGTATTAAAAAAGAAATTGATAAATGAAGATTAATTGATTTATTTTAACTTATAAGAGTTTATTAATTAATAAAAATTAGCTGATTAATTAATAAATTTATCAATTTTTAACAATAAATGTTATTAAAATAAATCAAACTGATTGAACTAGAAAGGTGGATGACAAATTAAAAGTTTGTATGATCTTAATTAACTATATTTCTTATTTTTGTTGAAACATTATTTGAATTCAAAATTTTTGTATTTTTATTGTAATTATTATTTTATGTTCAAATTAAAATTCATAAAGAAAATAAATGACTTCCTTTATTTTTATTGAAAATTTTATCAAATTTATTAATTGAGAACAACATTTCCATCAGTTAAGAGTAATACATACTCCTAAGCCTCTTCAGACCTCACTTATTAATGGAACTTACAATAAGTTGTTGAAATTTTTATCAAATTTATTACTATTTTTATTAAATATTTGGACATATTAATCTTATATATATCAAATTCTACTATTAATTTTTTATATTTATTTTAAAGAAATTTATTCTACTTTTTTAATATTCCAAATAAAATAAAAATTCACTATTATACATGTCACATAAAATAGTTAATCTAAATGTAATACATAAAAATGTGATTTGATTTGAATGTAAATGTTAATATTAAAGATGGTAAATTAGTTTGAATTTGATTTTAAACTCAAATTTAGACATTTAGACCTAATTGAATTTGGATTAAATAAATTTTTAGCTTCTATTATAAAAGAACTAATAATGAAATTCAAAACGTATACCTATTTTCATATATGAAATTACATGCACTATGAAAGTATGAAGTGCTTTCAAGTCCATGAAAGCACTCACCAAACTCAAGTGGCCCCATCATGACCAATCACTACATTCTTCTTGATCTTGATACCCATTTCATATGATGGTCTTATAACACATCAGAGGGCTCAAAATTAATCAAGTCAAAAGTTTCCAACCACCAAAAAAGGATAGTATTAAAAAGCCAAGGAAAGGGTCACACATGAGTGCCACGTGTCCATCAACTTGGAAGGAAATTGTATATTTGTAACACAAGGACCTTATAACAGCCCAGTGATTAAAATGTTCCCTCTTTTTCCTCTTTTGCCATTAGAGCTACTGAGAAATGGAAGCTCAAGAGTCATTAACAACAATCAGTAGGAGCCGTTGATGAGTAGTCTCATCAAGGGCTGAAATTTTGCCAATTGTCAATTTCCATTTTACTAATTAACAAAGCTCATGGTGTTTAAACTCCCATTATTGAAATATTAGACCTTACCTTTCTTTGTTGTTCTCTTCCTCTTGTCTCAAATTTTTAACTCCTTTCTCTTCATGGAGCTTGATCTCAATTTCAGGGATGAATTCCCTGACCTTTCAAGGCTTCTCTTAGAATATCCATTGAAACAAGAGCTCACAAATGGTCTCTCCTTTGAAGCTCCATCTTCAAAACCATTCTGGTTTCACAGCTTTCACCAATTTGGGCTCCTTGCCAATATTGATTATGGCTCATCATCATCGTCGTCATCATCTTCCAATCCTCGCCATCCTGATCATTTTACTACCATTGAAGACTCCTCAAAGAATCCCTTTTCTGGGATTTCAGAAACATGCACTAATCCTCCTCAAGCTCGTGCTATCGAGTTCTCTGGTGACCTCAGTGTCTATCTTTCCATTGGTTTTTCTCCAGATGTTGTAGACAAGTTCTTGCAGGACTTCCAGAGCAAACCCTTCTTCAATTCTCCACACAACTGTGAGGATAGATTCTTTCACGAAACGAAGACTTCTCAGCCTCTAAAGTTCGAGGATTTCGTGTCCATTAGTGCCAAGATACCAGCAGATGATTCCTCATGTCTAACCGCAGAGAATTGGAGTCACAAGCCAGTTGGTGCCAAGAAAGACAAGAATTTGAAGGTGAAAAAAGATTCAAGAGCTTATAAGAAGATCAATCTAATCAAAGCGCAATGGACTCCTGCAGAAGACAGGTGAAGAGCAAACCGCAATATTAACTCTCAGCCTGAAATTTAAAACCTTGATTGTTAAATTAATATATATTTCTCTATCTGTTCTTAGACTGTTGGTGCAGTTTGTGGAACAGCATGGAGTGAAGAAATGGTCTCAAATTGCTAGGATGCTGGATGGCAGAGTAGGGAAGCAGTGTAGAGAGAGATGGCACAACCATTTGAGACCAGATATAAGGGTTTCTCATCCTTCTTCCTCCATTACTTTCCCTTTTGCTTTTCTCGATCTTGGCTAGAAGATGATAGATCACATTAACTGTGTTTATCACATGATTTGAGCATCTAACACCAACACATCCCTAATTTCTTCATTGACAAATTTTATGTTTATATCAAAATTAGGAGGGACTAGAGAAATTTATGCATAAATCTTTTTATGTTTTATTTAATTTTTTTAATAAACAAAATTTGCTCATTTAAAGAAAAATTAAGAAATAAAATTTCTTCACTATTTATTTGTATTTCTTTTGGAAATTTATATATGTTTTTATATTTAATAAATTAAATAAAAATTTTACATTAATTATTCAAATATGACATGACATTTTACTAAATGCTAATAAATACAATAACAATATATGTCATAATTTGAATCAATAATAAAATTTAAATTTAAAACTTTTAAATATAACCGATAACATATTATTACTCACTAAACATTTTAATTAATTATATATATCTGAATTACTATCTATTTAATTGTAAATATTGTTAATAATGTTGATTAATCTTGTATACTGCTCTATTTTATTTTTGGTAAATAGAATTTAATTTGATCCTATATAGTGCTGCATTATCATACAAATAGAGAATTTAATATTCTGTAGCAGAAGTTCTTTTAATTTTGCTTCACCATATATAGCATATTTTCGTATGAGAATTATTCTAATATTTAGTATTTAGAATCACTATTAAAAGTTAGAATTATTAAAATTAAAAAATAATTATATATAATGAATTGATGCTTTCCTTTGAATCCTTCGTTCACAAAACTCAATATCATTTCAATATTTCAATTTCTATGTTTGTTTTTATAAAATATAGTTAAGGAAATGTTTTCAATTAAAACATGATTTATAATCATGGCTAAGCAGGCAATAAGATCCATGCAAAATTCAGGGTTTCGGCGCTCTCCTGAACGCACTTACTCTTTAGAAGCTTGCTTCAGTGAAATGCATATGTATACTTTCTGATCATATCATCACAAAACTTGCAGAAAGATGCATGGAGTGAAGAAGAAGATGAGATTTTGATCAAAGCCCACAAAGAAATAGGGAACAAATGGTCTGAAATAGCTAAGAGATTGCCTGGAAGAACTGAGAACACAGTAAAAAATCACTGGAATGCAACCAAGAGAAGGCAATACCCAAAGCGCAAAGGCAAGGACCAGAACCCTAAAAGCACCACCTTACAAAGCTACATCGAGACTGTGATTTCATCTTCATCCAAAGAGGAAGAAGCAATGAAACCCATTTGGCAGAACCAAAAGGAGAGCTCAGTTCCCTCAGTAGCAAACTTATTTAGTGGAGACAACTATGGCTTTGTGCAATCCATTGATGAAATAGCTTATGATTCTGTGGTTGATCATGAGGAGAGCAGTTTGGAACTGGCTAGCCTGATGAAGGGTCCTCTGGAGGTTAAGAAGGAGATGGATTTTCTAGAGATGATTATCCATGGAAGTTATAACCATGGCAGAGACAGATCTTGAAGACAATAGGCTTATGTAAGTAGGAGGAGCTTTGTCGTCTTTTGTTGTCTGTGTTGTGCATGGTTGTTAGACTTGTCATATCCCAACCTTCAGGAGAATGGAAAGTTGTCAGTTAACTTTCAAACATCTCAGGTATGTAACCTAGTATCGTAGGTTGTTATTAAACTGAAAAGTAGGTAGATCCTTCGATATTCTCAAGCACATCCGTCGGACAGAAGAGCTTAAAAATAGAATAGATAGTTGAAGTACGGGAAGAGATCACCTGATACTATCACCAACTTTGTTTATAGGGATATGTCATATGTGGGGTATGGAGGATCGGTCAAAGAGAGTAAGAAGAAAGATATTAGGAAGCCATTAACCCAAGCTTATCACTAATAAATCATCTTAAAAATGGAGTAAAATTTTCAAAAAAATTATAATTTTTAATTTTAAAAAATTATCTTTTAAAGTTTTATTAAAAACAATAAAAATACTTGAGAAAATTATACCTGACTAATCAAATATTACCAATATAATAGTCTACCCAGCTCTTAAATTTAATTTGAATTAATTAAATATGATTTAAGATAATAATTTAATATAATTATCGTAAAATATTAACTTATGTTGAATTTAAGAGTTAAGTTATGTCATCACATTAACAATATTTAATTGATTCATATGATACAGATTATTACTAAGTCTAGTCAGTAATTAAATTGCTAAATTCTATTAATATAAACAAAATAGTAAAAAAGAATAATCACTTCATGGTCAAGAGGTATACAACTCAACTTTTGCATTGGAAGGAATGTGATTATTTCTGCTGTTTTTGATAATGAAAATTTCTGAAAACTATGTTTTTTTGTTACATCAGAGTTCATGCATCCTTTGACTTTATCCTCTTTACTCTTGAGTACAAGAACACCCCAGAAAGTGCCACAGCTGTTCCTGTAAGTTGAAACCATTCACAGAAATTGTTACATCAACCAAGAAATCACAGGAAATAATACTTTGGAGACTTGTCATTTCAAGAACTAGATTGCTGAAAAAGCTGCAACTTTTACTAATTTCATCACAAATTTGGTTGGAACTGAAATTACCAAGAGAGTTTATCGGTGAAACAGGAGTTTGGAAGAAGATGACTGATGAGACTATCACCACTACACGCTTCACACAGTTTCCCACAGAGTGAGTGACAGGGTTTACCATCTCCAGAATCATATAAGAAACCTGCAGGAGGAACGGAGAGCCGACGAAACCAGAAAATCAACAGTGGATTTTACACTTCCATATGACAGGTAAAACTGAAATTGAAAACCCGGAAGCCAAAAGTCAAATGGATATGAAGAGCCTTACTTGTTGGTAAGTGTGGAAGCAGAAGCCTGCAAATACTGATCTTATGCATAGCTCTCTGACATTCAAACCCTGGTTGGCCTGCAACAAGAAGAAAAAATGCAAATAGAGCACGTCAAGTAAGTGGGTTTTTCATGGCTCAGGCATGCTCTTTCTGTCATGTTACTCACAGCAGATTGAAGGTATGAAGGAATGAACTTAGATCCTTCAACCCAAATAGCAGCAGGAGTTAGCAGGACAAAGGAAGTGATTGTCATTATTGAGAAGAGATTGATGTTGTCCAATGTTTCCTGTGAGGAACAATCAAAAGGGCATAATCAATGACTGAAACTAGATTTCCTAACTGTTATGTTCTCAGAATAGTAACTGTAATTTTTACCTCTTTATTTATCATGAACTTTTTGCTAAGTACGTTTCTTGATTGGTTTGTCACATTGGAAGCCATTGCACTATAGAATCCAATCCTGTTTCACCATATAACAGAAGATTAAAGTAAAAACTAAATTAAAAAAGACAATGATATAACTTATCCAGGTTGTTCTTTGCATTAAAAGCTTCATGATTGAACAGAAAAATGATGACTCACCAATTGAATGAGGCCTCTGTGAACGATGCTAGTGCTACTCCACCAACTATTGGTATCAAGGAGGAAAGAACCCAAAAGGAGGGTCTCTGCAATGAACAAAGTCAAGTTATTATACATCTAACAACACTGATTATCAAATAATCAGTGCATGGAAATTACCAGAACATAAAAAACCCAGCAGGATCTGTTTCACGTGAATATGTAACTAGTCCTTACCTCACCAAGAAACAAGGCTGAGAATAGGACTGTGAAAAAGGGTTCCATAGCTTTGATGGTGTGAGTGAAGGAAACAGCAACTTTTCCAAGACTAATATTAGTGAGAGTGTTGCCTAAAGTGTGTGCCACAGCCAGTGGTAGGATAGCTGCGAACTGAAGATGAACATTAAACTCATCAATGCAGATGTAGCTGGTGTCAATTACTTGCTCTAAACTTCTACTGCTGCTATAGAACTAGTTGTCTATAATAGCAGAGAAGTAAGTACCTGGGAGCGGGTTAGTTTTGGCCTCTTATGGAGGTTCAGTGTCCACATTAGGATCACCATTAAAGTTCCGAAACCAAATTGGAATGCAGTAATAGTTGCTGGAAATGGAAACACTTTAAGAACCTACAGAAAGCAATAAGATCATGGAAGAGATAATAACCACAAAATTTCAGTACAATACTGTTAAAAGAAGATCAAGGAAAGGAGATACGAACCTGCTTGTTGTAAATATTGTAGTAGATGTTCAAAAGATACCAAATAGAGAACATAGACCCCAGCTGCAGCGTTCGAACCAAGGCTCTTGATTTCTCACTTTCACTAGCACTCTCAGGAACTGAGGCAGCTCCAGCTTTGCAACCAAGTCCACCATTTGAGTGAAGAAGCAGAACTGTTGGTCCAGTGATAGATCCATAAGAAGAGCCCGAAACTAGAGCTTTTCGTGGCTTTATACAAGTCAAGTGCACTGTTGGCCTTATTCTGGGGCTAGAACTGCCGTGTGGTCCTGGTTTCAGAAATGGTGTAGAAGGAGAAAGAGCTAAAGCTGTACTCTGCATCTTTTTTTGAGGCTGAAGAAGAAGAAGAAAAAGAGAGTAGTGAGAATTCTAAAACTCTGCATGAAGAACATATGCATGAGTAGGAGCTTTGTTTGGTTGTTCAAGGCTTGTGGATCATGTGTTCTTAATTGGAAAGTGAACTTTGTAAAATGGGGTCAGTGACTAATTTAATAAAAATGGTAGATAATGATTTAATCTTCTTTTAGTACATAGGAAACAACGGTCTTGGAGTACGTATTGACTCAATTATATTTGATTTACTCGTTGCATAACAACTAACTTTCAAAGAAGATCTATTAGCTGAAAACCAATGTTAATAAAAATGGTAGCATAGACGCAAAATTAAACGGGTAAGATAAGAGATTTAAGGTTCAAAATATTTAATTGTTATTAAACAATTATAACATTGACTGAAGATTAAATAAAATTAAAAATTTTAAAATATGATTGAAAGAAATTATTTTTAGAATTTGAAGTTTAAATAAAAATTGGTAAATAAAATTTATTTTATTTTATTTATAAAAATTTATTAATATACAAAAATTAACTTATTAATTAATAAATATACTAATTTTTAATAATAAAATTTATTAAAATAAATCGAACCGAAAAGTGGAAAGCTAAATATATTTCAATTTTTTTCCTTCCTTTGACCGTGTGAAAGAATGTGGATGATAGACAAATTCTTACAAAAATAATGTTAGAAGTTATTCTGACATTAATATTTTAATGTCTAAAGTAATCCTCAAACGTTGGGAGATTGAAGGTTGAAGATTGAAGATTAAATAAATGTTCTATCTTGTCTCCTTTTTATTTCTAGTTATTTAAGGTTTAATAGTAGAAAAGAATCATAAACCATACTCAATTTTAAAATACTAATTTCAAAAGTGATATAAAAATATTTAAATTTTTAATTTTTAATATTTTTAACAAAAATAATCTAACATTAATTTTTCCATTAATGTACATTACATCATATTAATATTGTTATGATTTGACTATCATATATTATATTTGTATTACGTATGAATTTTTTATTTAACAAATAAAAATACTAAAAAATCTTAAATAATTATATACTCCTTTATATGTTTTACTTTATAATTATTTTAGAGTTCATATTTTTAAATTATTAAATAACAAAACTTTTATGTGGCAAAAATATAATATTAGACAGCTACTTAACAAAAATATTAACTATTCATATTAGAAATAATTTAATGTCGCAGTTAAAATAATTTAACATTACTCTTTAAAATTCAAACTAATATTATAAAATTGAAGAAAGTTTAAATTTTTTGTTATTACTAAATCTTTATTTAAAGTGTGTATAATATGTATCCGAACATTTATAATTAATAATAAATCTAATTGAATCTAATTTTTCATTTGATTTTAAAATTCAATCAAATTTGGTGAAAAATATTTTCATTTTTATTTATTAAATAAAATAATATTATTTTATCTTAATTTTAACTAGCCTCCCAGTGCCAAAATGTTGGGATCAGATTCTCTGTTCTCGTTAACTAATTCTTACCTTATTTCATTAAATTTCATCGATATGTTTATATAGAATCTACATAAATATGTAGACTAGATTAAGTGACACAGAATTATAACACCTTTGCTATGACTGTGAAAAGATACGTTTTTTTAGAAGCAAATCAGATGAATTGTTAGAAGAGCTGGTTGAGATATCAGAAGTATTTAGAGAGTGGACCGGATGAGATCTTCTGTGCTCACAAAGATCTTATGGGATAGAGTAAGAAGTAGGTTATGGGCACCGAAGTTCTCAGCCCCGTGTGAACCTTACCCATTTTTGACCAACTTATCAAGATCAAGATGGAAGCTCAGTCACAGCCTACGAGAAACGAGCTTAAGTCAGAGAGTCTAGATTGAGACAAGTCTTGAGAGCAAAGCATAAAGTTCTTTGATGAATCAACATGGATATTATAGATGGCAAGCGGAAGCAGCTTTGTAGGGATGGAAAGTGGTTCTGCCAGATTTTGGCTGAACGGAACGTTGTCATTCTGATCCATGTATTGATCACTTGCGAAGCTCTCGATGCTGCGTTACCTGCAAAACAAGACAAGGCACGTCGGGGGTGATGTCCCGATTAGCCCCTCCGACGCTCAAGTTAGAGATTTGGTGAAGGTAGGGTTGCCGAAAACGAGAAACAGCTAGGTTTATGATTACGTACCGTTTTCGTGATGATCTTTTACCTTATATATGAGACAGCCGTTAGGATTAGGATAATCACGAAGATTACGCAGATTATGGAAATCCTACCGATCATGCAGATCGTGTAGATCGGGAGGAGATCTCTACCTCTGCATGGAAAGTCGTCTTCTGCTCGTTGGCTAATCCCGGAGATCACGCACCATGCTTGGGCTGGACTTCTTCGACATATGGATCGATCGGCCCAGGCCTGACAAGGCCGACCCGACCAAAGTGAAATGAGTATTTATTTATTTATGGAGACACCAATGACTTAGACATATGTGATAAACATATAGAGATCGTTATGCAATCTCACCAGTATAGATATAATTTTTCTTTTTGATATATATCTCATTTGATTTTATCTTGTGTATCTTATTTATCTTGTATATCTCATTTGATATTTAATATCTTATTTGCTATTATTATTATATACCAAAAATATATATAAATACATGTAAAAGCTATTAAGCTAAACACACAAGCAATACAGTACGATTACATATCAATTGCTTCCTTCTTTTATTTTTTTATAGTATCAGAGTCTATACACTAGTCCTATTACTGAGCCACACATTCAAGCTAATAATCATTTTGTCAAACACCTACCCAGCGTATAGAAACAGCATAAACCAATACACAAAATATCTTTTTTTTTCCATAACTAGTACATCACAAACCAAATTTATTAATGGCTGATCTTACTTTCCCCACATTACCATTCAATCAGATTACAAACTTTCTAACCACAAAATTAGATTCTTCAAACCACAAAATTAGATTCTTCAAATTATCTCATTTGGCGCAACTAAATACATGTCATTCTTGTCACCTCTAATCTCGTTGGCTACATTGATGGATTTGCTCTACCACCTCCTGTCACTTCAGATGTCGAATCTTCATAATACCTCAAGTGGCAAAAGTTTGATCAACTTGCCTACTGTTTTCTCACCGCCTCTCTGTCTACTTCCACTACCCACCTTGTCATTGGATGTACCATAGCCTGTGACCTCTGACTCAATCTAGAGCAACACTTCATGCAACAATCCAGCTCCCAACGTTCTCTGCTCAGACAAAAACTACATACCCTACAAAAAGGACAACAGTCGATTACCGAATACCTTGCTACTATCTCAATTACAACAGATGAGCTAGCGGCTATAGGTGATAAAATCTCGTATTCTAACCTTATACTTTTTACTTTGAATGGTTTACCTGCAGATTTTGTGTAGCACCCCACTCTCACAAGCCACATACCCGACATCTATGGTGATATCCGAGTACGTATCCCGCAAGAATAGCATGCTAGAATGAACAATCAGTTAAACTTCATTTTTAAAACTTTTATTTCTTTAAACCAAGATACACGAAAGCGGAAAATAACTAATCAAATAGGGCCCTTGACTTTTTAAAAACGTTTCCATCACGATGTTACAAAAATTACAAATATTAGTATTCAACAATAATTTGGGCCCATTTTAAAAAAATACAAAACACTTACAATCATAAAGTCGTGTCATTATTAATTATTTACAAACACTTGTACAATTTTGTGGAACATAAATCAAATATAAATCAATGACAACATATGCAGGTGCAAGCTGATCCCGACCCCTAAGCCATAACAGACCTTAGTGGCTGAACTCCAATTGATCTAATTG
>JANZLC010000001.1:23454853-23481133 GCA_026413385.1 Erythroxylum gracilipes
GTCTTGGGTGGCATCCATGTATCCTCCCAGGGGGTATTTGGGTGTTACATCTTTTGGTATCAGAGCAAGTTTAGGCGGTTCTGGTTGAACCACTGCTTGCCTATTATTTTCCGTTGAGTGTCTGAGTTGTGTTTTGGCCTAATGCAGTGTCCCATGTTTTGTCTATAGAAAATTACGAACAA
Organism: Erythroxylum gracilipes; assembly: GCA_026413385.1. NCBI lineage: Eukaryota > Viridiplantae > Streptophyta > Magnoliopsida > Malpighiales > Erythroxylaceae > Erythroxylum > Erythroxylum gracilipes. The sequence continues at coordinate 23,455,036 of JANZLC010000001.1, forward strand.
AAATTAAATTTCAGCCCTATTTTAAATAACTAGACAAAATATTTAAACTTCAACATAACCTTTAATGTGTGGTAAGAAACCTCCTCACTCACTATGCAAGCCATGCTTATATTGATCTTCACCACCTTCATTTGACCCACCTACACTTTCTTGCTTTTCTATTTCTTCAAAAATATCTGCAACAGTTTATGCATCATTTTCAGTTGCACGATTTTCTCCATAGATCTCAATCAATTCATTATAGAAAGGAAAGTTCTTCCTTTAAAATTGAGCAGCATCTTGGTGAATCTAACAAGATGAAAAAAAAAACATCAATAATCTATATAAGTGACAAGAAAGTAGTTAAGAAAATACTTAAAATAAGTTAAAAGTTTAATACTTACATTTAATTAAGTCACCACCGTGCATAACTAGCATTTAAAACAAGTTAAAAGTTCAATACTTATACTTAAATAAGTCACCACCGTGCATAACTAGCATTTAAAGCAAGTTAAAAGTTCAATGCTTACAATTAAGTAAGTCATCATTGTGCATGACTAGCATTTAAGTTTAATGCTAGGCACAGGGGTTACTTAATTAGTCACTCCCGTGCATGGATAGTTACAGGGGTGAGGTTGGCTAGTCACGAGAGTGCCTTAATTAGTCACCCCCGTGCATAGCTAGTGACTTAACTAGTCACCCCATGTAAATTTGTAGACACTAAAATGAAACAAAGGATTTGAAGTATGCTTGAAGTAAATAAAGTTCTGTAGCTCACATGTTTTCTTTTTACAGTTTAACATAAACATAATTGTCATACTAAAATATTTTAAGAATTTTTTATTACTTATTTTAATTGCTAATAACATCATTTATTGTAGTCGTTTACATCACAACAGTTACATATGTGTTCATTGAAATATTAAAATATATAATATTTATATCTTTATAATTTTTTTAAAACAACTAATTTTATCAAACATTTCTAACAAACTACTAATGTAATCTACTAATCAAATCAATTGATATAATCAACTATTAACTAACCGTAAAATGTAATCAATTAATTGTCTAACTAGACCTAAATTTAATTGGCAGCTAGACATCCGCTGATGATTTGTTCTTAGAATTGGTGGGGTTACTCGACTCAGCTCTGCCACCTCCACCACCGCCATCGAAGAAAAGGGGCAAAGCACTTCAACGCTTCGACTTTCGGCCACATGTAGACAATGAGATGGGCCATAAAACGGTCCGAGTCGTACCCTCTTGCCGACAATGATTTCTGCTCGTTTCAGTGAATCATTTTGAAGGACCCTACAGCTCACTTGTTTCTTCTTAGCGGCTAGGGATTCGTTGAACTTTTCAGATTATATTACACCAGTAGTTCACCCCACCCTTTATGTTCAGCTTTTATGCCAGATAGTCTCAAATCAGTACTCATTGGCAGTAAAGTGAATAAATACCAAAACTTGGCTGCACCCTTGACGCCATACAACTCACACATGATCAAGTAGCCTGTATCAGCCAAATCCTCTGGAACTGTACGCTCGCAAAACATCCAACACTTTTTTTTAAAAAAGGAGACTACCAAAATCTTGGAATTGATGTAGTGGTTCTTTTGCTTGCTTGCGATACACTCATATGAATCTTTTTTTGCTATTTTTATTTTACAACCATATCTTATCATCTTCCTATAATCCTATATCTTTAACGTGATGCAATCGCAATTATCATGGGAGTCAACAATCGATGTTCATTCATCCTCCCTAACTCAAGAAACGGGGTAAGTGTTTCGAAAGATCCTATATACAGAGATGGAAAGGAAGATATTGACAAGAATTTTTTTTATGGAAATTTGAACTTACAAGCATGCTTATCCCGTGTGTGATTTAAGAAGGAAAAATCATGTGCTAGTTGTTTTCAATCGAGGATTGCGGTGACTGGTTATGGATCAACCTCATCCTCTGTGTAACAAGAGGAGTTGATTACTGCAATGATGTTTGAGTCCAAACTTGGAATTAAGCTCTATGAATAATGAATGTATAAAATTTGAGCATCTGGGTTGGGCTAAACACAACACATCATCGACTTCTCTGAGCCTTTTGTGTTGAAGGACCTCACTTTGAATCCAAGAATGAAGATGCCGATAACAATGGTACCGCCTGCCTGGCCACTCTTTTAAGCTACTCCAACTGGCCCCTTGAGTGAAAATTATGGGAAGACAAGTTTCTTTTTTCTCGTTGTTCCAATTTGTTTGATTCTACTTCATGTTTTTTTAAATTTTTAAATTTTTGTTTTAAATTTTTATATTTCTTTCAAATAAAAAAAACTGTTTGATTGTTGATGTTAAATTAGTATATTTTTATTACCTAATAATAATTACATATTCGGCAAATTTTAAAGATAAATTATTTTTAATTAAATAAATTTATTTTAATCTCTTATATAATATTTATTAAAAATTATTATATTTTATTAAAATAAATAATTTAAAAATTAGCATTTTATTTATAAATTAATATTGATTTTAAATATATTTTAATTATTAAATAAAATTTTATTTGAAATATATATGTTTTGAAGATATTTAAATTTAATTATATTTATCTAATTTGATTACCAAAGTTAAATAAATTTATTAAGAAAAATTAAATTATTCATAATTCATATTAATAAATAATGTTTTAGATAAATATATAATATTATTAAATTATTTATAGTTCTTATTAATAATTAATATATTACATAATTAAATAATATATATTTAGTTGATAGTAAATCATATCGTAAAAAAATAGAAAACGAAAACTACTTTGCATAGTTTTTATAATTTTTTGAAAACTAAAAAATCAAAATAAAAAACTAAAACTAAAAATTTCAACCAAACCATTTTTTTACTAAATTTGAAAAATAAAAAATAAAAATAAAAACAAACTTGTGACTTTTCTACAGTACATCAAAATATGTATAAATATTGCTTATCCTCTATAGTAGCAAAAAATTGAAAATGATAGATGGAAAGTTATTCCTATCTCAGGCCTCAGCACAATAATGTTAAAACCCCTCTCTATATTTGCGGAGGCATGTGTAGCTGCGTTTGGTTTTTTTTTTTTTTTTTTTGAGGTTACTTGGCGACCAATCAATTCCAAGGCAAAGGTTTAAACTTGGAAACCAACTATGAATGACAAGGTATCAGCCCGACCTGCGCAGGGGCAGGCAGTCACTTGCCTAAATCCACTCACGTAAGGAATAAAATAAACTAATCCCAGGTATAGGTAAGTTGGTAAAAAATTCTGTTTACTTAAATGAAAAGACGATTTTGAACCATCCTCATATATGTAAGTATTTAAAATTTAAAGTCAGAATTTTGACTTCTGTAAAGAACTTGTCCGGTTCGATCGGGGATTAGTCTGGGTATAAATAACTTAAAGGTGACTTCTTATAATTGGGACCCTCCTAAAACACCTCGTTGAAAAATAAATTATTTTAATTTAATTTTATTAAAAATAGAATAAGATTTTTTTTTTCTTTGCAAAAATTGACTTTTGATTCGAGCCTATAAAATATTAGAAACGAAGCCGAAAGGTATTGCATCTTGATGCCTTCTCTGAGCAACTCTTTTTCCCCCATATATATTCTTGTCAGGCCACTCTTCAAGTTTTCTGGCTGTCAACGCAACGCTACAGTTTCCTTCAAGTGTTACCATAAACTATATTTACATAGCACGTGATAACAGGAGACAAACCCTGTTCCTATACTTTTGATTTGGATCATTGCATGTACGTGTTGAGTTGTGTGGAGCTGAATCCTCATGTCTAAGCCAAAGGAAAGCTGTAAGGAAATATTGATATCAAGAGGTAGTGGTGCAGACGTTGAAGATTTTTCCATCTCTAAGGATTTCAAGTTCACCAAAGGAAAACCAACTAAAATTATACACCCGCCAATTGAGTCACATTGGCTTCTCCCTCCTCCACAAGAGACCAAAACTTCCTTATCTTCATCTACTTCAGGCATCAAATCAACGCTGGCGTATGCACCGTTAATGATTCGGGACTCCTTAAAGAAACTTGGAAGGAGCAAAAGTATGCAGATAGTCCTGGAAGGAGCTCATGATCCAAAAGATGAACAACTCATAGATTGTTTCCGTGAATTTCTTTTTGTTGAGGGTATCTTACCTGGGAAGAACACCGACTATCATACCCTTCTAAGGTAAGTTCAATGGCAACAGTAATTTACTATTTATAACTCAGATATCTTAATAATGCAAGTGCTTGTAATGTTTTACAATGCCAGATTCCTGCGAATGAGGGACTTCGATCTGCCAAAAGCTAAGGAAATGTTTGTAAACTATCTTAAGTGGCGTGAGGATTACAGGGTCGACGCAATTCCACAGGTTACTCCAATCTATTGCTTGCCAATGCATGACCTAAGAAGAGGAATGGTCTGAAGTTTATCATTCTGTTTTTTCTTTTTAAATTTATGAGCAGGAATTCAAGTTTGAGGAGTTTGCAGAGGTCAAAAAATGCTATCCTCATGGATATCATGGACTCGATAGACATGGAAGGCCGATATATATAGAAAGGATTGGAATGCTCGATCTTGATGCCCTGCTCCAATCAACTACCATTGAAAGATATGTTAGGTACCATGTTTCAGAAAAAGAGAAGACATTGAAATTGAGATTTCCTGCATGTTCAATTGCAGCTAAGAGGCATATAGCTTCCATAACAAGCATTTTGGACGTTAAGGGAGTGGTGAGAGCGCGTACCCCTGATATTGCAAGCTGAAGCTAACTGAGTTCAAACCTGTTTAGCGAACTTCTTTGAGTTAAATATAATCGCAGGCTTTGTAAATTTAGGTCCTGATCGTTGTGATCTTGACTTTGATTAGGGTATGTCAAATTTCTCAAAACCTGCAAGATATCTCTTCATGGAAATTCAGAAGATAGACAGCAATTACTATCCAGAGGTAGTGAAAGTCATTTTTTCATGGATGCAAGTCTTCCAATCCAACTACAGTACTTGAATTCGGAATAACTTGTATGACAGGGCTTCAGTACGACAAAAGTTATTATTTTTTTAAAAGAAAAGCATTAACTGACGTGGTAACCAGTTGGTGGAATATGATTGAGCGCCACTTGCAGACAAACTTTTTATTCATGTTGTCTCGATGTAGATCAAGAATGAGAAAACATTTGAGACAAAACCCACACTTCTTTCCCTATTTATTTATTTATCTTAAACTTAAAAAGGATAGTCATGCTAAGGATAAGCACTTTAGTTCTTTCGATTATGCTGACAGTATGTAACTGAAATTCAACAGACTCTACATAAGCTCTTTATAGTTAATGCTGGATCCGGGTTCAGGATGCTATGGAAAGCACTCAGAGCCTTTCTTGATGCACGTACATTAGCAAAGATTCAGGTGACTTTCACATTTTATTAATCACAGCTTCGTTGCTTTGGTTAAACGTTGAAGTTCTGTTTCAGGTGCTGGGGAACAACTACGTTAGCAACCTCCTTGAAATTATTGATCCAAGGTGGCAGATTTATGTGTATGATAAATATTTGTGCGTTCTGTAATGACTAATGAAATGCCACAATATAGCCTTTATATGTAATAGCACTCATTAATGCTGTAACGGTACAGTAATTTGCCAACTTTTCTGGGTGGGAATTGCACTTGCTCTGACTACGGAGGTTGTCTTTTTAGCGACAAAGGTCCTTGGAACGACCCAGAAGTTGTAGAAATTATTGAGGTTATCTTCTTCAATGAACTCAAGGATTTCTTTGACATTTTCACTTCAGTTAGCTTCTCATTTTTTGTATATCATGAACAAACTTCATAAAAACATTTCGTATCTTGATTGCAGGCAGTTTCTGCAACAGAAGATGTGTTCGATAAAGGAGAAATTTCTGACGAGGCTCAGGTAAGCAGCACAGACTTTAATGACCTTCCTTGAAATACAGCTACAGTGATTAGCAATTTCTCCATCGCCGTCCTTTCGGCCAATACATGTTGCAGCCTTTGTTTAACGAATTCCCGTGATGGGCAATGCAGCTTAATGGCCAAAATGGAGGTGTCCGTGACAGAACTGGTGGCAAGCTGGAGAGACAGAAGATTCAGGCATTGAAAGCTGCACTTGAAGATACCAACAAGGTAGGTCATATTTGATCATGTTTGGATTCTAAGTTTAAGTTTATACCATAAATGATGGTGTCTGATTGTGATGTAGAAAGTTCAAGCATTGGAAACAGCTCTTGAGGATACCAAGAGGGTGAGTTGAGAACTTCTTTATGGTTATGTTGGTCAACTCCTGTCATTGTAAGGATTCCCTTCTCTTGCAGATGATTAAAGAGCTCGCACAACACTTAGCAGCGCTCAAAATTTAGATGAACGTATGTATGAATGGCTGAGAAATCATAGTTGACTTGTTCCATGTCCTTATCATGGCCGCATTTAGCTCATTTGGATCTCTGTCGAACTATTAAAGCAGTCAATTCCCTTAACTTTTTTTTTTCTATTGAAAATGGAAAAGTCGATTCTGTTTATACACTAATTTAGTTGTTACATGTCTCAGTTCATATATATATATATATAGTATCATCACTTCCTTGTCCATTCAACAGAAATTGATATAAATCTATGATCAAGATATAATTTGGAAACCTACAGCAAAATAACGAATTGAAATAATAATTTTTGAAGACCAAATCATTGTATATCATTGCAGATGCACATGCACGTAGCTGTCAGAATTCTCAAGCCTTAAATGCTTTCGATTGTCACCTAATAGGTTGGTGCCAATCGCCAATCAGATAGTACAATAAAGATGCATGTAATATCAAAATTTCCACTCTTATTTTATATATGTATATCCCTGCTATAATGTTAGCTCAAAATTTACTATTGATGATAACTGTATAATATTTCAAAATTTAAATTGGATTTATTTCTTTATATAGACAACGATATGATTCTTAAAAGGAAATAAAATAATATAATAATTGCTTTCTTTTGTGTTGGGATGTTAATTTTGGCCCACTCAGCCCGGCCCGACTCGACTTGATTTTGGTTTCGGTTGATTGGGCCATGGATTAAAAGTGGTCAACCGGACCGGGCCACGCGCTCGGCCAGCCCAGCCTGTGGCCTGACCATAATTAAAAAAAACGTCATTTTGTCAAAAACAATGACGTCTTTTTTAAAAAATAAACTTACTTTTTTAGAAATGATTCCATGATATCTGAAAGGATCATACTAGTTCAAATAATTAGCTCCGGAAGCCTTGACAAAATGTTCTTCTTAACGTCTAAATATCAAAGATTTCAGTATAGATGATTTCAAAGATTAAGCAACGACTAGTTGAAGAAATTGTTTACTTAAAGAAGAGTTACTGCATTTACTAACAACACATGAGACTTGCGAAATATCTTACAACATCAATATTCTTGAAAGTTATATCAAACTCTTTGTACTTTACAAAGTGATATCACTTTATTAAAAGAAACTGTTAAATTCTTAATACATTTCTTGTTGAGAGCTTGTAGAGGCTAGCAAAATACTATTAGTGTGGAATCTTGAAGAACCTTAAAAAATATACACTTGTGAGCTTGAAGAGGCTTGTTAAATTAATACTTGGCTTTTATAGTGAAATAATCAAGTTGGATACTTGGGGGCTTGACGCAGGCTTCATTATAAGTCGAACTAGTATAAGCCTACTATGTCATTTTCTCTCTCTTCCTTACTTTTAAATTTTTGCATCATAAGTTTTCAGGAGACTCCTTTAGTTTTTCAATAGGCTCCTTCTGTTTTTATATCACAAGAGGTTTCTTTCAAAAGTTAGTAGGCTCCTATCGATTAAAAAGGTTACTATCGTTTTGAGCGTTAGCAAACTCCTTTCTATTTGAGCGTTAACAAGATCTTTTCAAAAAGTTTATAGGACCCTTCTATTTATAATTTTATTTTGTTTAAGCTTGATTTTATTGATTTGAAATTATCTTGAATTTTTTACACACAATTCAACCCTCTCTTGCGTGTGTTTGCTTTATCATTTAGTATCAGAGCAAGGTTTCACATTTATTATATTTTACAGTACGTGATAGATCATGATAAACAATTTAAGAAGTCTTGAAGGACAATCTATTTCAAAGCCTTCTTACTTCAATGGAAATAAATATTCATACTGGAAAGAGAGAATGACAATCTATCTCCAATCTGTAGTTATTAAAGTTTGGCAAGCCATCAGAGTTGGAGCTACAGTTCCCGCTACAGAAAACGTAGAAGTATGGTCTGATGCTGATAGAAGAAATGCACAGCTAAACTATAAAGCAAAACATCATTTAATCTATGCACTATCTCCAGAAGAATATGAGGAGATATCCTACTGCTCTACAGTAAAGGAAATATGGAATAAACTACAAGTCACCTTTGAAGGAACGAATGAGGTAAAGAAACATAGAATACGCCTTTTAATGCATCAATACAAAACTATTGGCATGAAATAGGGAGAAACCATAGATGAATTCTTCGAACCGTTCAAAAACATCATCACGACCTTAAAGAACTTGGGAAAGATATATCCCAATGATGAGTTCGTAACAAAGATTTTAAGATTACTATCAAAGGAATGGAGACCTAAAGTGATAGCTCTATAAATTGCAAAGGATCTAGATACTATATCACATGACTGGCTATGAGGAAATTTGATGATTCACGAAACCGAGCTTAGGCAAGATGAAGGATCCTCCTACAAAAAAGAAATGGCTCTAAAAGCAACTAATGAATTAAACAGTGATGAAAGTGACACTGAGTTGCAAATAGACAAAGATAAAGAGTTCAACTTCATGGTCAAAAAATGTGTCCGCTTCTATAAAAAGAAGCTGATGAAGAAAAGAGAAGGAAACAAGAAAGCTAGGGACAAACAGGTTCTTATCAAAAGGCAACAGGAGCAATAGCAATACGCAAAATAATCAAATCATATGCTATAACTACAAGAAGTCTGGACACACAAGACCTGAATGTCCTCTTCTTCAAAAGAACAAGTTAAAGAATAGAAAATACAAAAAGCAAGCGATGACTGCAGCCTAGTCAGATGAGGATTCTGAAAACTTTGAAGAAGAAGAGCCAGAAGAAGTTAGCAATGTTTTCTTCATGGCTTAATCAAGAGACGATGAGGTATATTATTATGACTCTGATATTGAAGTTGATGAATTGAAAAATACATTTCATGAATTATATGATCAGTATAAAAAGTTGATGGTGAAGTATTTCAAAGAAGTTGAGAAGTCCAGAGACAATCATACATCTATGAAGTGTAAGATTAAATCATTAGAATATATGAATAAGAGCTTGGCGACCAAAAATATGTCTCTTGAAGTTGATTATAAGCAAAAGGTCACTAAAAAGGAAGCTTTAGAAGAAAGAGTAGCTAAGTTGGAAAATACTTTGCTTGAGAATGATTATGATAAATGAGACAACTAGAAGAAAAGGTTGTCAACCTAGAACTTGAGAAAGAGAAATATGCAGGGAAGACCTTATCTCTAGAAAAAAGATCTTGCAAAGTTCGTTGATGGAAGGAACAACCTTGATGCACTACTTGATAGTGGTAAATGAGTTTTTGATAAAGTTGGAATAGGTTACAATGAAAATAATAATATTAGGTCAGAATTTCTTTGTTAAATCTAGCAGTAGCTATAGTCAAAAAAACAAGAACCTCATATATGGCAGAAATTATAGTAATTCTCATTCATCCGTTTTATGTTTCTACTGTAGTAGACATGGTCACATTAGTCATTCTTGTAACTTTCGTAAAATGGAGAAATTATCTTAAATGTATGTTTGGAGATCGAAAGATCAAGCTACTAACCTGAAAGGACCCAAAAAAATTTGGGTACCTAAAATGAGATAATATTTTTCTGTAGGTATGCTTCAAAACGGATACAAGAGAAAATCGATTGATAGTCGACAGTGGTTGTTCTAGATACATGACAGGTGAAATATTACATTTCAATTATATTGAAAGAAAAGACAGAGGTAATGTCATCTTTATTGACAAAAATAAAGTAAAGGTCATCGGAACTGATAAAATTGGTAATTCTGACTCCACCTCCATTGATAAAGTCCTTTATGTTGATGGTTAAAAACATAACCTGTTAAGCGTCGGTAAGTTATGTGACAAGGGCTATAGAGTCATTTTCTATGCATCTCATTATGAAACAGTTGATAATCATAATGATAATATTGTATTCGTTGGTATTAGAAATTAGAACATATACTGTGCTCAACTGGAAGATATGTTTTCATAAAGTGTTAAGTGTTTTGTTTCTTTAGAAAAAGATTCATTTATCCGGCATAAAAGATCTGGACATGCTAGCATGAACATTCTCTCAAAATTGTAAAAGAATGAGTTAGTAAGAGGACTACCTACCCTGAAGTTTGAAAGCAATCAGGTTTGTCAGGCTTGTTTGAAAGGAAAACAAATAAGAAGCAGCTTCCCTCTTAAAAATATTGTGTCTACTAAACAACCGCTTGAAATTGTGTATATGGATTTATTTGGTCCAACTAGGACTCAAAGTTTTAGTGGTAAACATTATGGTTTTGTTTTAGTTGATGATTATTCTAGATTTACATGGGTTTACTTCTTATCAAATAAAGATGATGCTTTTGAAGTTTTTGCGAAGTTTTGCAGAAAAATTCATATCCAAAACGGATACTGCATTACTTTAATTCGGAACAATCATGGAGGAGAATTTGATAACTGAAAGTTTGAAGATTTCTATGATAATAACGGTATGACTCACAACTTTTCATGCCCAAGGACTCCTCAGCAAATGGTGTCGCTGAGAGAAAGAACAGGTCCTTAGTTGATACGGCCAAGATAATGCTGTGTGAAAGTGGCCTACCCTATGGTTATTGGGTAGAAGCGGTATCCACTACATGTCACACACTCAACAGGTGCCTTATAAGACCTATTCTGAAAAAGACCCCATATGAGCTATGGAAAGGAAGAAAATCAAATGTTGCTTACTTTTGAGCATTTGATTGCAAATGCTTCGTTCTAAATAATGGGAAAGACAACTCTGGAAAGTTCGATGCAAGATCGGATGGAGCTATCTCTCTGGGCTACAATACTACCAGTAAAGGATTTAGAGTTTGCAATAAAAGAAAAAAGAAAATGGAAGAATCAATACATGTAGTATTTGATGAAGCACTACCCTCAACAACAACAGCTGATTCAAATGATGAAGACCATTCATTGGTTCCTAAAAATACATCAAGTACACCTACAATAACCTTGGAATCACAAGATCAAGAAGGTCCTTCTGGGAGCAGCTCCTTCGTCTCAGCAAGAGCCTATACAACGAAGAAAACAAAGAGAATGGAGGGGTCAATATACACATCAATACATTCTGGAGACCCTTCTGAAAGTCTAATAACTAGATCTTCCTTCAAGAACAACTTTATTGCCCTCATTTCACAATTAGAAACAAAAACTGTTGAAGAGGCTCTTATTGATGAAAATTAGGTTTTAGCTATGAAAGACAAACTGAATCAGTTTGACAAAAACAAAGTTTAGAAGTTAATACCTCGTCCGTAAAACAAGTCAGTCATTAGAACTCGTTGGGTTTTTTGAAACAAACTCGATGAAAATGGTAAGGTGGTAAGAAACAAAGCTGGACTTGTAGCTCAATATTATAATCAATATGAAGGTATTGATTTTGATGAAACTTATGCGCCAGTTGCTAGACTGGAATTGATTAGAATTTTCTTGCCTTCGCATGTTATAGAAACTTCAAATTGTTCCAAATGGATATCAAAGTGTTTTCTTAAATGGATATATTAACAAAGAAGTGTTTTTAAAGTAACCTCTAGGCTTTGAAGATGAAAATCATCCTGACTATGTGATGAAGTTGACTAAAGCCATGTATGGTCTAAAATAAGCCCCTCAAGCATGGTATGAGAGGTTAAGTAATTTTTTGCTTGAGAATAATTTCGAAAGAGGTAAGGTAGATAAAAACTTATTTATTAAGAAAAAGGGGGATGATTTACTCATTGTGCAAATATATGTTGATGACATAATATTTGATACTGCTAACCAGTCCTTCTGTGAAGAATTCTCAGCATTGATGCAGCAGAAGTTTGAAATGAGCATGATGGGAAAACTATCCTTATTTCTCGGATTACAAATTAGGCAAATAAAAAAAGAAATCTTTATTAGGCAAGACAAATACATAAAAGAACTCATCAAGAAATACCATTTTGAGAATGCCAAACCTATGGATACTCCTATGTATATTGGAATAAAACTTGATAAGGATGAAGTAGGCAAGGCTACAGTGTAATATCTCAATATCCTATATTAGTGGCTAGAATCCTATAATAGTGTACACAAGAGTTTATTGAGAAGTTAGAAAGTGCATTTCATATTCATGCATAATATAGCATACACACACATGTGAATATTGATTTTTGCACATTAAAATGTTTGTACATACATTCATTGATATTTTTCGGGTATGATTGATTTATAAATATGATTATATAGAGAATTGTGGTTTATATGTGTTGAAAATTGATTTGGTGATAATATTTATTGATTTGAAATTTTTGGTAAAATTTAGGAATTTTTGAAATTTCGGGTATTTCTGAAGTAGGAAAAATGCCTAGTGGCAAGTCAATTGATGATTGGTCTAGTTAAATAAAAGAACCTAGTTTAGACTTATAGAAATTGGACAAGTGACAAGTGTCACTTGCCAAACCTCGTATTGATTCTATGATTATACTAGAAAGATCAAATTAATTGTTTTGATCTTGCTTTCTTCTTCTTTGTGATTCTCTTCATTTTCTGTAAACTTCTTACTACCAAAAATTTTCTCACCCTCACAACGCAAGCTTTGCTCTCACTTTTCACTTACTATTTCTTTTTGTTATATTCTTCACTGTCACTGAAATACCTAACCTTACAACCTTCAACTGTTGATGATCGTGTCATACTGGAAAACTAGGATTCATGATTTTAAAGAGTTTGGAGTTTTAAACAAGTAAGTATCAAATGGGTTTTGATGATATGTAGAATAAAACATGTATCACTTTAGTTAACAGTTCAGTGTTAAACGAGGTTGTATATTATGCTGAACGTGAGTGAAAAACTAGGGTGTGCCACATGTGTTGTTTTGAATATTTGATTATCAATATGTTATAAGATGGTGTTGAAATGATTTTTTGAGACAGAAAGATCATTGAAAAAGTGTATAAAAAGAGTGCAGAAAATTCATAAGAAGTTAATATACATATGCTCTGTTTTCACTGTTATTACGTGACTCTCTTTGGGTGTTTTAGAGATGAACTAAAATGAGTCTAGAGTTAAGGAAAACAAAGAGTAATGTGATGTCATGCTATAGGAAGGATTAAGGTGATAGTGAGATGTGGAATGAAGGTGGTAAAGAAAATGAAGACTTGCAGAAAATGAAGAAGTGTAGAAACTAGGACAAATATGCGTATATAAATATTTTATTTGTGGTGTTTGTGATAGATTTTGATTTGTTTGTGAATGAGTTGAGCTAATGGGAGTCTAAATGAAGAGAAAATAATAGATATAAGTTAGAAATGTTGGATTTAGCAAAAGAGAGGAAGAAGAGACGAAAATCTGCAGTTTGGAACCCTCTGTGGAGTCGCATTGTGAGATCCTACATCGGTTAGAGAAGAGAACAAGGTACGCCTTATAAGGGTATGAATACCTCTCCCCCTAAGATACGTTTTCCCAAGGGTGGAAAAAGGAAAACTGTGAGGGGCTTAGAGCCCAAAGCGGACAATATTTATGGGGAGGTGGTTTGGGTTGTTACATGTATGGAGTTGCACGATCGTGCTTCTAGGAGAAGTGATGGTGCACGATTGTGACAATGAAGAGCTATCCAGAAAAGCACAATGAGGAGGCGTCTCACAGTGCACGATCTTGTACAAGCACGATCGTGACTTTACGTGACAATTGTAAACATCCTTCATTTCTTTGGCCATAACTTCTTCCCCCGACCTCCAAATGAATTGAAATTTGAACAACAAACTTCTCACACATTTTTCTTCCTCTCCACCAAAATTTATAGGCATATGAATTTATTATGAAAGGATTGATTGACGAGTTTAGGATGAGAATAATGAGTGTACTAAAATATTGTTAAATGAGCATTTTCACTAAATATACATCGATTTTTTGGCCATATAGTGATCTATAGATATACAAATGAGATTGTTTTTGATTTATAGTAAACTAGACACATAAAGTTACAAATTTCATGAAGGAATTGAATTTTAATTCTGTCTCTAAGAATTTCAAAATCTGGCTTGAAGTTGAGTATAGAGTACTGTTGCAGTTTGAGTACAGTCTGAAATATTTTGTGAATAAATTGCAGAATACTGAACCAAATTGTGAGAACTTGGTATCATTAGAAACTTAAGATATATGGTAACATTTTTTTTGGAGAAGATGATTCCTAAATACTTCATTTTCTTTGTCAAAATAACCATGCAAAATGGACCTGAAAGTCTGTTTTTAGAAAAAAGCTGGCATGATCAATTGAGTTATGAACTTAGATTCAATTTGTTTTATTGAGGTTCAAATTATACTTATGTAAGTTTTTATATATGAATGATTATATGATGAAAAAATGAAAAAATACCCAGGATTGTCATTGAGCATGCATAGTACATGATCCAGATATACATATGTGCATAAAGGAGTACTTATATAATTGTACAAATTTATGATATGTGTAAATGTATATTTTATGATATAAAAGAGCAATTTGAGCGACCACATTTAGACGTTGCCGGGACTTCAAGACAATAGCTTTCTAGAGCAACCTGTGAATAGCCTAGACGGTCTCACTTAATTAATTGTTTGTTTTAAATTATGTTATGAATTATCTTATGAATGTGAACTTGATTGTGTTAATTCTGGACATTGAATGTCCGAGGCATTTGATGCATGAATGTGATATTGGAAGTGCTCCTTATATGTGAATCTGACGAAATAAATGATTCTCAATGCATATGTTGAATGCTGGACCAAAGTCCGAAGATAAATGTGAATGTGAATGTGGTTCATTTCATTACATGAATGCATGAAAGATAAAGGTAGTTATGACCGGAGTCATCAATAAAAAAATCTTAAAGCTTATAATGTGATAAAAACCTCTAGTTCAGTTGTTATTGTACCTAGTATCCACTCATAGATATGGACCATTATCTGATACAAGCTCGATATCCACAAAGGATATGGGCTAGTAAAAAGGCACTCGGTCATAACAAAAAAATAAATGAAAGTGAGTCTCGTATGCATTACATATACATTTAATATGTATGTTTGAATGATTGCAATATAATGTTGACTTGTATTTGAATGAGAACGTGAAAATTGTGAACAAAGTGATATGTGATACTACATGATGATAACTAAAATGATGTGAATTATGTAATTACATGTGTTGATGTGTTGTATGAATTAAGTAAACCATCGAGGATGGTTACCTCATTGAGTTTGCAAAACTCACCAAAATTGTAACGTTGAAATTTCAGGATGGAGAGAGGACACTAGTGACAGAGAGACTTTGTAAGAAGCATAGCTCTTGTATTTTTTAGATCAAAGAAATGGCTCAAAGATCGATCAGTTGAGACTGAAGGATTAGATAGAAATTTTTGTATAACTCCTTATGTATGTAGCGTGTTTTATATTTAGTTTTGATAATGTACATATTTGGACGATTTTGTAAAATTACAATATACATATTCGGTTTTTATGAAATGAAATGAGGAATTCGGTTTTAAAATATTATGACATTTACGTATTAAATGATGATGCCATGATTAAATTAGTGATGTGAGTGCTCTAATATGTCATTCTTATGGGATACATATTCGGATGTCACTCAAGATGTCGGCTACGTGTCTTACAAGAGTGGGATGTTGCATTTTGGTATCAGAGCATGGTTTGGCATCCATAGGGATAGATTAAGCATATAAACATGAAATATCATAAGAAATACGAGTAGTAATTGAAGTTATTATCTATTATAGGTCGACGTAGGTGATCAGGAGGGACAATCAGTTGACCTAAGATCGACAAGAGCTAGTAGAGAGTCTTATATATCTCGACCTGAGAGAATGCCTCCCAAAACTCTAGAGAGAAGAGAAAGGGGGTATGACAAACTGCGAAAGTAGGAGGCTGTGAAATTCTACGGAAGTACAGACCCTGCAGAGGCTGAGGGATGACTAGAGAGAACAAAGAGGATCTTTGACTAGATGGACTGCGAGTCAAACAAAAAGTTTGACTATGCGGTATCTTTATTGCAAGGCCCAACATATCAATGGTGGGAGATTGTTCCAGGCAGTACCACCAGGCCTTATAACCTGAAGTGGGAAGACTTTCTAAGGGTCTTCAAGGAGAATTACATGCCCAAGATCTTCCTGGACAGATAGATGAAGGAATTTTAGGATCTGAAGTAGGGCAGATTATCAGTGGCAGAGTATGAAATCAAGTTTAATAAGCTGATGGGGTATGCTACTACCTTGATTCCTACCGAAGAAGATAAGTGTAGGAGATTTGAAGATGGGTTAAACATGGAGATTAGGACAAGGTTAGCAATCACCAACTTGAGCAGTTTCACTGAGTTAAGAGCTGCTTAGATCAGAATTGAGCAGCTATTGGGAGAGGGACAAGTAGAGTATAGGCAGGAGTCCCGAATGAAGAGGTCCAATGAATTTCAGAGTAGTTCTGGCAGAAGATTTAGTAAACACCAAAACAGATCTTTTCGACCACCGGCTATATCAAGATAGTCGGGGTTCAGATAGAGGGGTAGCTTTGTACAATTTGGCAGTGGAAGAGGAGCAGTACGAGTCAGTTACCCACTTGTGAGTACTGTGGGAAGAAACATGGTGGTGAGTGTTGGACATTATCGGGAGCTTGTTTTTTATGTGACTCTTTAGAGCATAGAATCAGAGATTGTCCTGTTGTTACTGAAGCCCAGTCTGGTGTGAGAGGGGGATCCATAAGTGAAGCTACTGTCCAGCAAAGCCGAGCTAGTGGGTCTGGACAGAGAGGCTGTGGTCGAGGTAGAGTGAGCTCTGGGAGTTCTGCTGCCAGGACTGAGGTGCGAAGCAACCAATCGTATTCTTAGGCCAGAGTTTATGCCATGACCAGACAGGTGGCTCAGGATTCTCCGAATGTTGTTGCAGGTGCGGTACTTATTTTTGCTTATGAAGCATTTGCATTGCTAGATCCTAGATCTACGCATTTATCGCACAACATCTAGCATCTAGATTGCATTGTGATAGAGAGTTATTAAAGGATGGTTTAGAGGTAAGTACTCCGATTGGTAGTGCTACAGTAATAGGAGAAGTCTACAAGAGGTGCTTGATTAGAATTGATCAGGTAGAATTGGAGGCAGACTTGATCACACTACAGTTAAGGGAGATAGACATTATCCTAGGCATGGATTGGCTCACTGCTCATAGGGCTATTATGAACTGCTATACTAAGGAGGTGATATTAGAATCTCTTAATCAACTGAGAGCAATTTTTCGGAGTGTTAGTCAAGTAGTGCCAGCCAGGCTGATTTCATTCATGAGTTCTTTGAGGTTGATACAAGGGGATATGAGGCTTATCTGGCCCACGTTATTGATATTCAAGCTGAGCAAAATATATAGGACATTCCTATTGTTAAGAAATTCTTGGATGTGTTTTCCGCCGAGTTATCTGGTTTACCTCCAAATCGGGAAATAGAGTTTACAATCGATTTGGTTTCGGGTACTACTCCTATAACTATTCCTCTATATAGGATGACACCTATGGAACTAAAGGAGTTGAAGGCTCAGTTACATGTGTTGCTGGAAAAGGGTTTCATGAGACCTAATGTTTCACCTTGGAGACCTCCAGTCTTATTTGTAAAGAAGAAAGATAGAACTTTGAGACTGTGCATTGATTATAGGCAACTGAATCGAGTAATAGTAAAGAAAAAGTACCTGTTGCCTAGAATTGATGATTTATTTGATTAGTTGCGGGGAGCTCTAGTGTTTACTAAGTTGGACTTGAGTTTTGGGTACTATCAGTTGAAGATAGCAGCGACTGATGTACCTAAAAGTGAGTTCAAGAGCAGGTATGGGCATTTTGAGTTCTTAGTAATGTCGTTTGGGTTAACTAATGCCCCATCTATATTTATGGCTTTGATGAATAAGGTATTTCAACCCTACCTGGATCGATTTGTAATTGTGTTTATTGATGACATCCTAGTGTATTCAAAGAGCAGAGAAGAATATGCTGAGCATCTGAGAGTTATCTTACAGATTATGAGGGAGAAACAGATGTATGCCAAATTCAGTTGTGCAATCATAGTCTTTTATATGTATACCTATCTTTCCTTAATTTGTTGCTATTCGTTGGGAAAATTTTCTGAAATTAGATGAAATCGTATGTGATGAGCTAGTCAGGATATTCTACACACACATAAGAAAAGAAGAAATTGATGGAAAGTTAGCCATTGTCCATGGGTGTATGAATGTTAAATTTTAATTTCTAAAGAAAATTTAGGAGAAATACTATACATAACTCCTATAGGGAGAACTGATTTTTCTTGTCATAAGTGAGATGTCGATGATCTGGATTTGATAGAAGTTGATAATTTCATAGGCCTTCATGCTAAAAGCACCCAAGATAGGAGACCTTGGAGCAGACAATTAGATTTATTGCCTCGATGCCTCGCATCGTTATCAGCTATCTCAATCTTTCCAAGGAGTAGCTCTGTTGATAGGTGCAGTTTGTTGGACACTTATGTAGTGTACAATTTGCTAAAAGGGAACATAATGAATATTTCAGCAATGATCTTGAGATTCATGGTGGAAAAGGGGAATCACAAGAATACCACTAGTTGTTTGCCTTATAGAATGCTACTCACCAAGAATGACACCCATTATGGAGTACCTTTTCATAATTTAAATCGATACGCACTAGCTAAGTTTCATTCTTCCATTCCTTACCAATTTGGATACAAATTGCAAACAATGTCTGGGTAGACAAAAGATTAGAAAGAGTAGGAGAAAACTTAGATCTTACTCCAAACCAACAAACTCCTACCCCTTTTCAGGATGAAAATAGTGCAAATCTCCAACAACAGCTGAAGGACATTCAAGCTAATCAAGAACAAACGTGAGAACAAATAGATAGCGTGCAAAATCAGCTTCTTGACATGCAAATTTTGCTCAAAAATATTTTTGAATCTCTTCAATAACTATGTTGTTATTCTTGCCTGGACTATTCTTTCATACTTATGATATTTGTTTGATGCCTTCGTTACTCTTTCCCTCTCTTTTTTTTGATAATGACAAAGGGAGAGAATTAATGATATACTTTGCCTTGATGATATATTTTCAATATTGCTTTGATTGCTATTGGTGATATATTTGCTATTAATATTTCTGAACTTGTGGAGTTTAAATCTGTGATAAACAAATGATAGGCTCTTTCCTTTAGAAGTTAGATTCCTTCTAATTATAACAATGAGTATAGCTGACAAGTATCTTTTGAAACCCTTTATTAGTATTTGAATTTTAAAAATATATCTATTATCGTTTGTTGTCCTAAAAAAGGAGGGATTGTTAACTTAAGGTTTATGATTAACGATTTTGATGACAACTGTATAATATTTCAAAATTCAAATTGTATTTATTTCCTTATATAAGCAACGATATAATTCTTAAAAGGAAATAAAATAATATAATAATTGCTTTCTTTTCTACAGGAACCTTCTTTATAAACTTACCCTTTTTAGAAATGATTCCATGACATCCAGAAGGATCATACTAATTCGAATAATCAGCCCCAGAAGCCTTGACACAATGTTCTTCTTAATGTCTAAATATTAAAGATTTCAGTAGAGATGATTTCGAAGATTAAGCAACGACTAGTTGAAGAAATTGTCTACTTAAAGAAGAGCTACTGCATTTGGGAACAATACACGAGACTTGCAAAATATCTTAGAGCATCAATAGTTTTGAAAGTTATATCAAACTCTTTGTTCTTTAGAAAGTGATATCACTCTATTAAGAGAGACAATTAAATTCTTTATATATTTCTTGTTGAGAACTTGTAGAGGCTAGCAAAATATTACTAGTGTTAAAGGTCGAAGAACTTTGAAAAATATACATTTGTGAGCTTGAAAAGGCTCGTTATACTTAGAGATTAGACGTAGGCGTCGTTATAAGACAAACCATTATAAATCTACTGTGTCATTTTTCTCTCTTCCTTACTTTTAAATTTCTGCATTATAAATTTTCAAGAGGCTCTTTTAGTTTTTCAATACGCTCCTTTTGTTTTTATATCACAAGAGGTTCTTTCAAAAGTTAGCAGGCTCCTATCGATTAAACAAGCTCCTTTCTTTTTCTTTTTGAGGCTAGCATGCTCTTATCAATTAAAAAAAGCTTTTATTGTTTTGAGCGTTAGCAAGCTCCTTTCGATTAATTGACTTATTTCTATTTGAGCGTTAATAAGATCATTTTGAAAACATTATAGGACCTTTCTATTTATAAATTTATTTTATTTACGTATGATCTTATTGATTTAAAAGTATCTTGAATTTTTTACACACAATTTATCTCCTCTTGTGTGTGTTGGCTTTATCATATAATAGTTTATAACTATGATTTTTTATGAAACTATTATTCTTTTGGGAAACAAAAATATAGATATAACTTGGTGTCCGGCAATTTTAAGAAGGGATAGGACAACAAACAACCACTCATATTCAATGAAGTTAACAAATGTGCATTATTATAGTAATAAATCACTTATTTGAATTACTAAAACAACTTCTTTATAAAATAAAAAGGTTACAACAATTAATAAACCTCTCGTCCCTCTCGTAAAGAGGAGAGTTTCGTGCGAGTTTGAATTTACAAAATAACAACGGTAAAAATGTTTTGGCTGTTGGCATGTAGGAGATACCGGCTGCCCCAAAAAAATAAGACCAAAAAAATGGTGGGTTTTACAAAAAAGCGATGTTTGTTTGTCTTCGGGCCCAGTAATGATTATGGCTCTCCCTCTACCTGCCTTCTGCCTCAGAATTTGCCAATTTGGGGTCCACGACAATTCAAGTTGATTGGAATTTAGATTTCCTAAGAAGTGAAGCGTTCAAATTTGGTTGAAATGTCCCATTCCCATTTGGCATTTGGTGACTGATGGTAGTTGTTGGATTTTGCGGCAATTTATTGACAAATTGGGTTGATAAAAGAGCAGCAAAGCATTTTCTATGCACCATTGCAAAATCTTGAGAACGAAAATGCAGCCTCCCCTTCCCTAAACTCTACACTTTTTAGTGCAATTCAGGGCATGCGACCTCTTTCCTTAGCTTATCAAGTATTGTCATATATAACCATCCAAAATATACCTTTTTTCTAGTTAAATTGTTTATGATTATGTAGAAGTTTCCCATTTTGTGCATCTTTTGTAGCTTAAATCATACTTCTGCTGCCATTAAACTACCAATTGCAAAATGGTATTTTTGACTTTTTTCTTTATTATAATAATCTTAAAAGGGGAATATGATCCTATAACACCTAATTAAATTACTAAATTATTAATTTATAATAAAGAAAATACAAACCAATAGGATTGATTTAACTTTAATTTTACTCAACCAACTATTCAAACTACGCCATATAATATATATATAATTTAAGAATTGTACTTAGTATTTAATTATGGACCTGCTTGGTTTCACAATTATTTTAAATTACCTATTTTTATTTTCAATTTTAGTACAATTATTATTTGGTTGAAATTTTATTTTGGTTTCTTTTTCTATATAATTTATGAAAACCAAAAAAGTCATTACAAACTTATGATCGTTATAATTTATTTGTTTAATAATAATAATAAATAATTTAATTATAAAATAATTTTATATTTCATTTTTTACTTAATTAATTTATAGGATTATTTTATGATTAACTCCTATTTAGTACGTCATTATTGTTGGGGAAAAAACATAATTAAATTGATATTAATAACTAAATAAGTTTTTTTAAGAGAAACAAACCAAAATTATGAAATAAAATAAAAATTACAATAAAACGTAAAGTGAAATCAAATGGTTCCTCTAATTAAGATCATAAGACAAATATCAACTATTACAATTTTAATTATTATTGAGATTTTTTGACCAAATTAAAATTTAAATAAAAATTAAATCTTTTGAAAAAGAATATATTTAAATAAGTTAAGCCATTCAAATAAAATTAAATTTATTTTAATTGGTTTAATTAAATATTCACTCTATTGAAAATTTTCTTATAATTTTTCTATAGTTTTATTAAATTCTCATAAATTGTTCATGAATAGATAAAAATAAAAAATTATAAATTTATCTATTGGAAAATGATAAAAAAATGGATTCACATAAAGATATATTTAAGGACAATATATGATTATTTCTATTTTTATGGAGTCATTCTTAGACCTAATGTTTGTTAAGGGGCCGTTTGGTTCCACTTTTATTTTTCTGTTGTTGTTTTTGATTTCTGTTTCCTGTTTTTAGTTTCTGTTTTTTTAGTTGAGATTTGCAATATAAAAACTGAAAACAAAAACCTATTTAGTTAAGATTTCTAATAAAAAATTGAAATTAAAAATATGTTTGTCATTATTATTATTATTATTATTATTATTATTATTATTATTATTATTATGTATTTTTAATAAGTTATTCTTATTATTATTAATTTTATTTATTTATTTATTATTATTATTAAGTTATTCTTATTATTATTAATATTATTAATTTTATTTATTTATTTATTATTATTATTATTATAAAGTTATTCTTATTATTATTAATTTTGTTAATTATTATTATTATTATTATTATAAAGTTATTCTTATTATTATTAATTTTGTTTATTATTATTATTATTATTTAATAAGTTTTCTTATTATTATTAATTTTTAAAAGTTATTATTATGATTATTAATTTATTATTATTATTATTATTAAGTTATTCTTATTATTATTAATTTTATTTATTTATTTATTATTATTATTAATTTTTAATAAGTTATTCTTATTATTATATTATTATTATTTATTATTATTATTTATTATTTTATTTGTTTTAATTATTGTTATAAATTTTCTACTTACTATTTTTAAAATTTTTAACATTTTTAATTTTATTATACCAAATTAATTATCTTATTATTATTATTATTTAATTATTAATTATTATTATAAATTTTGTACTTTTATTATTATTATTATTATTATTATTATTTTAATAAGTTATTCTTATTCTTATTAATATTTAATAAGTTATTACTATGATTATTAATTTTATTATCATTATCATTATTATTAAGTTATTCTTATTATTATTAATTTTATTTATTTATTATTATTATTAATTTTTAATAAGTTATTCTTATTATTATTATATTATTATTATTTATTGTTAATAATAATAATAATATTTATTATTTTATTTGTATTAATTATTGTTATAAATTTTCTACTTACTATTTTAAAAATTTTAAAATTTTTTAATTTTATTATACCAAATTAATTATCTTATTATTATTATTATTTAATTATTAATTATTAATTATTATTATAAATTTTGTACTTTATTATTATTATTATTATTATTATTCGAGATAAAAAATAGGGATATGTTGTTTTTTTGTCGAAGAAAACATGTTGTCAAAATTTAGAGAAACGATGTTTTCTGGTTTCCGTAAAACTGTTGTGGTTTTTTTTTATTTTCAAAAACTAAAAATCACAACAGAGTAAACCAAACACGTTTTACTTACCTGTTTTTCTTTTTACAAAAACGATAACAAAAACCAGAAGAAAAAAAAGAAACAAACAGCCCCATTTAATTAAAATGGTAGTTAATGATTTAATCTTCTTTTAGTACATAGGAAACAACGGTCTTGAAGTAGGGATTGACTTACTTATATTTGATTTAATGATTACATATTAAATACAATACACAAAGTAAAACCGGCAGAGAAAATGTTTAAGGTTCAAAAGGTTCAATTATTATTAAATAATTATAAATTGATTAAAGATTAAATAAAATTAAAAAATCTTAAATATGATTGAAAGAAATTATTTTTAAAATTTGAAGTTTAATTTTAAAAATTGTTAAATAAATTTATTTTATTTATAAAAACTTATTAATTTACAAAATTTGGCTTATTAATTAATAAATAGACCGATTTTTAACAATAAAATTTATTAAAATAAATCAAACTGAAAAGTTAAAAGCTAAATCAAAAGTTAGATAGTTCAAATTTTTCCTTTCTTTGACCATCCAAAAGAGCGTAATCGTTCAACAAATTTTTACAAAAATAATGTTAGAAGTTATTCTGACATTAATATTTTAATGTCTAAAGTAATCCTCCAAAGTTGGGAGAAGATTGAAGATTAAATGAATATTCCTCTTGTCTCATTTTCATTTTTCTAGTTATTTAAGGTTTAATCGTAAAAAAGAATCTCAAACTATATTCAATATTAAAATATTAATTCAAAAGTGAAGTTAAAATATTTAAACTTTTTAATTTTTAACAAAAATAATCTAACTTTAATTTTTCCATTAATGTACATTACATCATATTAATATTTTTTATTGTTTGACTATCATATATTATATTTGTATTACGTATGAACCTTTTATCTAATAAATTAAAATACTAAAAACTCGTAAATAATTATATACCCCTTTATATGTTTTACTTTATAATTATTTTATAGTTCATATTTTTAAATTATTAAATAACAAACTTTTATGTGACAAAAATATAATATTAGACAGCTATGTAACAAAAATATTAATTATTCATATTAGCAAATAATTTAATGTCTTACTAAAAATTAAAAGTTACAATAATTTGATATTACTTTCAAAAATTGAAACTAATATTATAAAACTGAAGAAAGTTTAACTTTTTTGTTATTACTAAAGTTTAACTTTTTTGTTATTACTAAATCTTTATTTAAAGTGTGTGTATAATGTGCATCCGAGCTTTTATAATTAATAATAAATCTAATTGAATCTAATTTTTCATTTGACCTTAAAATTCAATCAAATTCTGAAAAATAAATCCATTTTTATTAATTAATTTTATTTATTAAATAAAATAACGTTATTTTATCTTAATTTGAACTAGCTCTATGTTAAAATATTGGAATCAGATCTTCTATTCGATTAACTAGTTCCTACTTTATTCTATCCACATATTTATATTGGTTATATTAATATTCAGGTTAGAACATTCTTAAGTGGTGCTCCAACCCCAAAATGTTTAAAGAATGATATGACAGTAAAAAGACAATCTTTTCAGAAACACAACAGATGAATTGTTAAAAGAGCTGGTTGAGATATCAGAGAGTATTTAGAGTGTGGACCGGATGACATCTTCTGTGCTCACAAAGATCTTATGGGATAAGAGTAAGAACCTTACCCGTGTGAACCTTACCCATTTTTGACCAACTTATCAAGGTCAAAACGGAAGCTCAGTCACAGACTACGAGAAACGAGCTTAAGTCAGAGAGTCTAGATTGAGACGAGCCTTGAGACTTGAGAGCAAAGCATAAAGTTCTTTGATGGATTACCATAGATATTATAGATGGCAAGCGGAGGCAGCTTTGTAGGGATGGAAAGCATAGATTTCGTCTCCAACTTAAGACGATAGTACCGAGTTTAAGTTCCTGTCAAAGGTACGCCGAGGACAAAACATTCTTGACTTGAGATTACTGATTCTATTATGGAAGTTGTGTTCCAATGGTGGTTGTTAAGTGTGTAACTGATGATTTTCATGTGGGAAATTCCAGAAATTAAAGATGTGACATGCAACATTCCAAGACCTGAATATGATTGAGAAAGTTGCAACTCACCTGTAAGTTGAGATCTTAGGGTTTCACAGGAGCGCTGTACTTGCTCAATGCAAGGCGAGAAGGAACATAAGACTCCATCTTGTTTCAACATTTTCCCAGCAGAAGGAATCGCCAACCATGGCTGGGGTAGATCCAGAAAAATTGCATCTGCCAACCCAGAGTATTCATCAGGAAATCCCTCACCCTGA
>JANZLC010000001.1:23518190-23529334 GCA_026413385.1 Erythroxylum gracilipes
GTGGAGAAGGAAGACAAGAACGACACGTGGCATCGCGTGGAGCGGAGCAGTGGGAAGTTCTTGAGGAGGTTCAGGCTGCCGGAGAACGTCAAGATGGATCAGGTCAAAGCATCTATGGAGAACGGTGTTCTTACCGTCACTGTTCCTAAGGAGGAAGTGAAGAAAGCTGAAGTCAAGTCTATTACGATCTCTGGTTAAAAACTGGACATCGATGCGTATAGTTGAGGAATTCGGCTTCTTTTGTGTCAGTCTATGTGATCCTTTGAAAATATTACCGTATATAAGCAGTAAATGTGTATGTTTTGTATTTTTTTAAATGAATTATATCAAATATTTTAAATTATAAATAAAATATTAATCAGATTTTATTTTATGACATTATATTAAGATCTATTAAAAATATATTTAAATATTATTTAAAAAGTTTAATTATATTGAATAATTTAAGCTGCGGCGCCGTTTTGGTTGATAAATTTTATGATTAAAAAGTGAGCTACGGTGCCGTTTTGGTTGGGCTGTAAGTCTTAAGTTGCACATGACCGTATATGATTGAAGCCACTAAAACCCTCACTTTCTCGTTGTCGAGTCTGTTTTCTTCTTCCTATTTGCTAAAACCCTTAAACCCTGGAACATCTGAAAGTCACTTTCCGAACTCTCTCTTTTACAGTCAATGTCCTCTGTAGCAACCAAAGCAAACCCTCTTCTGAATTCTATTCCCCATTTCCTCACATGGCGCTCCTTAGGGTTTCGCACCATTTGCAGCGGCCGTCTCGGTTTTGTTCCCTCCGATCACGAACCGGTCGTCGCCGGAACCAAGGTCCTCGAGACCTTCAAAGAAGAATTTGAGATTGGCTCGAGCATTGTTTCTCTTGAAACCGGAAAAATAGCTAGGTTCGCTAATGGGTCTGTTGTTTTGGGCATGGGAGAAACCAAGGTGCTGTCCACCGTCACCGCCTCTAGAGGCGATGGAGTTCGCGATTTTTTGCCTCTCACTGTATGAACACTTTCGAATTTCCGTTGTTTTCTTGTGTGGTTTGAAGTTTTCTATAGGGTCTTACCGCCTTTTTTGGTACATGAAAAGGTTGATTATCAAGAGAAACAATTTGCACAAGGTGTCATTCCCACTACATATATGAGAAGGGAAGGTGCGCCTAAGGAACGTGAACTTTTGTGTGGTCGTATCATTGATCGACCTATCAGACCGCTATTTCCTCCTGGATTTTACCACGAAGTTCAGGTACAATTTAATGCTAAACTCTTTGCTTCAGTTTGGTTGTTTTGGTGAATTTAAATATAAGTACGATATATTTCATTATTTGAGTCAGTATTTAGGAATGACATGTGCTCGTTGTTTTGTTTTCTTTATTTTTTCTTATATCCTTGAGATGGTGTTGGAGAGGGAAGGTGCTTGCAAGATTGGATTTTTTTTTTTTGGTTCCATTTTTTGTGATGTCTTCTTTGACGAGTCTGGTTTACAGGTAATGGCAAGTGTTCTTTCTTCAGATGGGAAATATGATCCGGATGTAATGGCGGCTAATGCCACATCTGCTGCTCTTATGTTATCAGATATTCCTTGGGGTGGTCCCATTGGCATGATTCGCTTAGGAAGAGTTTGTGGAGAATTCATCGTTAATCCAACTATGGATGAGGTAAGACCAACATGGGTTAGATTTTACATCCTAAGGTTATGTGGAGTCTTTTCTGTAAATTTCCAAGAGTTTTATACCGGACTTGCTCTTATTTCTGATTCATTAGATGCACACCTTGGAGGTGATTAATTGCATGATTTGTTTTCCTGTGGTTAAATACTTATAGACTTATTCAACTTCCTTGTTTCAAATGAGTATTCTTAAGTATGAACATCAAACAGTTATGTTTTTCCCATTGCTACTTGACTTCGGATTTTTGTTATGAACTTAGCTTTCTCTTTTGATGCAGTTGAATGTGAGTGATTTGAACCTAGTGTATGCCTGTACAAAGGACAAAACTCTAATGATAGATGTCCAATCTCGTGAGATCTCAGAAAAAGATCTAGAAGCGGGATTAAGACTGGCACATCCAGAGGTCAGTTGCAACATATTTGATTTTGTGTACTTGCAATGTGATTATGTTAGTGGAAAGAATCTTAGATGCCTTTGATATTCCAGGCAGTTAAATATCTTGAACCTCAAATCAGACTAGCTGCCAAAGCAGGGAAGCTTAAGAAGGAATATAAACTGTCTATGGTGTCAGACAGAACATTGGAAAGAGTTAGAGATCTAGCAGAAGCAAAAATTGGAGCTGTTTTCACTGATCCGTCATATGGGAAGGTGCATTTTTTTTACTGGAAAATACGTTCAACAACTAAATTGGTTTTCTTGAGGCCTAGTGTATATGTATGTCTTCTTGTAATTTGGGTATCTCTTTTTTTTGTGACTTCCACTCTCTACATCAACTTTACCTACAGTTTGAGCGCGGAGAGGCACTGGATAATATTGCACAAGAGGTTAAGAGGACATTGGAAGAAGAATCTGATGAAGAAAGTTTAAAAGTGCTTCCAAAGGCAATAGACACGGTGAGAAAACAGGTAAGAGACCAAGGAGTGAACTATATGGAGGGCATCACTAGGCTGGGATTTACAGAAATGTAACTCTTCTGCAAATGCATGCCTTTGCATCTTAGGATTTGCATCTTCTAAAATATTATCAACCTATCAGGTTGTCCGGAAAAGGATTATTGCTGAAGGATTTAGAGTTGATGGCAGACGCCTTGATGAAGTTAGGCCTTTGTACTGTGAGGCTGGTAATTTACCTGTATTGCATGGGTCTTCATTATTCTCTCGTGGAGATACACAGGTTAGTGGACATATTGCCTTCATTTTCTTAAAATTCTGTAAAGTAAGGAAATATAAGCCTGATATATCCCATGTTTGAGTAGGGTTATGTTTCATTTTATGCATCCACCCATAATTGTATAGGTTCTCTGCACTGTGACTCTTGGGTCACCTGGAGATGCTCAACGTTTACAGTCCTTGGTCGGTCCTGCGACAAAGCGCTTCATGGTCCACTATAGCTTTCCACCATTTTCGATTAACGAAGTTGGTAAACGAACTGGCTTGAACAGACGTGAAGTTGGGCATGGTAATCTAGTTACTTGTCCTTGTTATCTCCTTTTCTTTGTACCCCTGCGATGAGTCAGTGCTCAGTATACCTTATCTTTCTGTTTTATTTGCTGTTTAATTTTATCAGTAATTTGGCTGCCTTAATGGGCTTTCCTTGTTTAATCATTCAATATGCTGATTCTTTCATTTCAAATTTAAGAATGCTTTCTGTTTCCAAGCTGTGAAATTCACCATGAGCAGTTCATCATGCTTCTTGGCACAACATGTAGTCTCTCTCGGAAGTTGCATAAGTGAGGTTATAATCTTTTTGACGTAGGATGATAACAAATTGCTGTATTGATCTCAGTCAATTTGGTTGCCTAGGGCATCAACACAAGCAAGGAGTTATGGAATGTAGGATGAATAATGAATTGCTATATTGGAAACCGAGATAATTTTGTTTTTTGGGACAGCAAACATAAGCAAGGAGTTACTTGTTTTCTCTTGGCATCAGAATGAATTAGAACTATTATGCTTCCTATGTCTCATTAGTAATAACTATTGTAAGGTTGATATCATCAATTGTAGGAACTCTTGCGGAGAAGGCTTTACTTGCTGTTTTACCTCCAGAGGATGGCTTCTCTTACACTGTTCGTGTGAACTCTGAAGTCATGGCTTCCGATGGCTCAACTTCAATGGCAACTGTGTGTGGAGGTATCTTTTATAATTTTAATATAGCTATTGGTCTCCAATTCTTGTATTATTATCAAAAGGGCAACTATTAATTTTTGTGTTTTTGGTCGGTACCTGTTCTTCTGAACTTGACATGTGCATAAATACTCTTCTTTTTGAGGGATAAAGCATTCTTTAAACTTGGTTTTGATCACATCATTTTACTTAATTTATCACTTGAATCTTATAGGTAGCATGGCTTTGATGGATGCTGGCATTCCACTGCGAGAACATGTTGCAGGAGTTTCAGTGGGCCTTGTCAGTGAAAGTGATCCCTCAACTGGTGCGATTAAGGACTACCAAATACTGACAGATATTCTGGTGCAATTCTTGTTTGTTGATTCACTGTGGCTTACATCATTTTTACTATTTATTAGTGTTGTGGCTTATACTTAATCGAGCCTAAAAATTGGTTGGAACTTCTGGAATTTATCCTTCTTGTTCATCTTCCATAATTATATGGATCTTCTGTTTCTCTACTATTTGTGAGGCTTTTAAATATAGAAAACAGAATTATTTTAATGATACCAAAGGGGTTACATCTGTCTTATGCTGCCCCTATTATTCCTTGAAATCCCACCAATCTACTAACCTGTTAACAAGTCCTTAAAGTAAAGTTGGGTTGTTTCAGGGTCTAGAAGATCATCTGGGAGACATGGACTTCAAAATTGCAGGAACTCGTAAAGGGGTCGCCGCAATTCAGTTGGATATAAAACCTGCTGGAATTCCTCTGGACATCATTTGTGAGTGCTTAGAGCCTGCGCTTAAAGCTCGTCTCCAAATCCTTGACCACATGGAACGAGAGATCAGTGAACCACATGTTCAAGATGATCAATATGCTCCTCAAATAGGTTCTTATTCATGACCTGTTGCTCCTTGTTTTCTTCTGCACTCAGCCTTGTCAGGGTTGTTGTTCTTATGTGGAACTTTTGATTCATGACGCAGTTAACTTGAAGTTCAGCAATGATTCCCTTCGTCGCTTAATTGGGCCACTAGGTTCTCTAAAGAGAAAAATTGAAGATGAAACAGGTCCAGTTCAACCCTGACAATAATAAAGGGTGCTTAACAACTATACATTTTCATGGCTTTACTTTTAAGAAGGTTAAAATATCTCATTTATAACATAGTTGGGGTTTATTCTTCTAGTTTTGCTACTATGGCAGTTAAATATTCTAGTATCTATTCAACAGTTTATTGAAATTGGTCCTTTGAAGTTTATAATGAAAGTTGTGCATATAACTTTGTGCTGTGCATTTGGTTGATACATCAGTATCAAAATGTTCGGTAGCAGCATTGGTTCTAGTTATGCCCTTTAAAGAATCAACTTAGCTCTGTTTACTGGTATGCTATAAAACAAATCAGTATCGTAGTGCTTTCTTATGTTATTATGTCTTTGCTAGATTAATTATGCGTGGATAGATATGGAAAGACTATTAATGAGTCTGAGCTGATGTTAAATTGTTATATGTAACATTGTTCCACAGTTGTTGTTTGTGTAGTCTAGGATCAATCTCTTATTCCTGGTTTCAGTTATAACATGCCTGGATTATGCCATGTAAATATTACAAAAACCAACTTATATTCATTCTTGCTAAATGGTAACATCGTATGCAGTTTTGTTATAATTTGCAATCATGATATTCATTCTTGCTAGATGGTAACATCTTATGCAGTTTTGTTATAATTTGCAATCATGATAAAGTGTTCACTGGAATATATTGATTATTTCAATATCATGTAATTTTAGGTGCACGATTGTCTGTTGGTGATGGAACACTTACTGTAGTAGCTAAGAACCAGAAAATAATGGAAAAGGTGCAAGAAAAGGTATTCTGCATTTAGTTTATCTGTCTTAGTATATCTCTTGTTTAACTCCTCTGGTTCTTCTGAATATTACACTCCGAGTAAATGGAGTCATGCTTTGGATTTGCAGTCACCCATTGCGTACGGTATTTTGAATGAACTTACCATTACATGGTGTTAATTTGCTGCTCTCTTGTGAGGAAACTAACCTTCTTGGATGCTTGGTATACTGAGCTGTTTTTAATAAAACATTCTGTGGAGAAAATAAGCTATCACTTATAGCTTACTCATGGGTACATATTTGTTCAAGATGAATGAATTGCTAGTAACACCATTTTGATGAGTTATCTTTTCTTTTTTCTCATATGAACTTTGGAGACTGTTGTTTCTGGTCAACAAACCTAGTAAGTTTGCACCACTGTCAAGTGCTGTCTGGTTTTAGCAGAATTTATACAGGGGAAGCACTTGGATGTAGGACTAACAGAAGGATTTGTATTTTTGTAGAGAACTTTAGTGTTGAAATTTATAAATAAGGAATTGAAGCAATGAGATAGGTCCAGGAATAATTCCTAGGTTTTGTATCAAGAATTAGGAATTATACGTAGAATTTAAAACAACCAAAATTATTGGAATCAAACCGATAAATATGTGAAAAACACTTAATGGAATTTAGGTATCACTCTTAATTTTATGTCATTTTAGTTGAAACGTCTGTATATATATTATAAGTTTTAGAATCCTTATCCTAATGGAATAGAGATTCCAGCTAAATTTTTAAATGAAAAAGTTACTCCAATAAGAATTCTTATTATTTCTTAGTGAACTCAATTCCTAAACCAACAAGGACAAACTAAAATCAAAAGTTTTCAATTCCTTACCTAACTAAGAAAATAAAACTATCTTTGTGCCTCATTGCCTTATTATGTCAATAAAAGAATTGAGGGGAAATTTTACAAAATTTTCAGTTAATGAAGCATTTAAAAATTTGCTACACAATTGTGATAGTTTAGAGTCTCCTGCTGGACTGATGGGAATGTTCTTATGAGTTTTATAAGTACAAGCTATCAAATTTAGCTAGTTTGCCTGTTACATGTAACTTTTTTGTCTACTCATTTTCCTTAAAAAGTACTCTGTAGTGTATGATCTACTACTTGGGATCAGGATGCTATGGAAGCACTAATTTAGTCGAATTTATTACCTTAAGCAAATTTGTTTACATTTTAGTGTCTGGCAAAATGCCCCTGAGTGAGGATGTGAAGACATCCTTGCTCTTGCTAAGTGCCTTTATTTGTACCTTTGCTTCTCAGATTGATTTCATCGTTGGACGTGAAATTGAAGTCGGTGGAATATATAAAGGAGTGGTGGCTTCAATAAAAGAGTATGGTGCTTTTGTGGAGTTTAATGGTGGCCAGCAGGGTCTGCTACATATTTCTGAGCTTTCACATGACCCGGTATGTCACGCTTATTTGAAGTGTTGCCTAAGAGCTTTATCCTTTTATTCTCATTTGTATGCCCATTATGGCATTTCCTCCATACATCCACTCTGTTGTTCTCTCCCTCTCTTTCTTCTTCATCCTCTTTATCTGATTTTCTGAGTCTTAGTATGTTGCTACTAATAATTTAAACTGAGATTCACTTATGTGTTATTTGGCAATTAGCTTTATATTTTGTTTCCCTCTTAAGTTCTGTGTTCTTCATTCATCAGGTCTCCAAAGTTTCAGATGTAGTATCCATTGGCCAGCAGCTTTCCTTGATGTGTATAGGGCAGGATGTACGTGGAAACATTAAATTATCACTTAAAGCAACTTTACCACAGACAGAAACTGAAGCAACTAATGCGGTTCAAGGTTGTGTTCATGTCATAAAAGAAGCTCCTAATATTTTAGAAAGGAGTGATAATAACAAAGAAGAGCAGAAACCTGTGATGGACAAGTTGGAGATAAGTAGAAATGTTGTGCATCCTTCTACTTCAACATCACCAGCATTTGTAATTCGAAGTGCCACAGAGTGTGATGAGAGGCAAAAATCTGCTAGTTTGAGTCAGCATTCTACGTGTAACTCTAAAACTTCTCGATCTACAAAACGAGGCTCCAAGTCAAAAAAGAGCCAACCTCAAGATGATAACCCTGATTCACCAATTCCTTCAAGTACCTCGTCACATGCTTCTGCAAGTTCAGATGATGAGAAGAAAATATCTAATGTCTCGACTCGGGCTTCTAGGAGCATGTCCAAAAAATCACGAGCCTCAAAGCAGGATCACAAGCGAAAGACAAGCTCACTCCAAAATGATGAATCTGATTCTTCATTTCTTAGTTCTGGAGTCCTTGCACAACCTAAGAATGGTATCAATGATGATGCTGCTGAACTCAATTCTTCAGCTTCCTTATCAGAGAATGATAAAGCAGCCAAAAATGGTGATTTGACAAAGGGTTCAAAGGGCACCTCTAAAACATCACAGGGTTCAAAGCAGGATCGCAAGAGAAAGATCCCATCTGAAAAATGTGACCTTAATCTATCATCTTTATCACCTATTCCCCCATCAACTGCAATTTCACTTCAAACTGCCATGTCTTGTGATGAGGATGGAAAACTAACTGGTTTAACTTCTGCTTCTAAGAGTAAATCTAAAACCTCTACGAAACAGGATCATGTGAATGCCAAGACTCTGAAACTTGGGATGAAGGTTAGTGCGACAGTTTTCCAAATTCGTGCTCTTGGCCTGGTTCTCGATTTGGGCAGTGGAGTTCGTGGAATGTATCGGTTTGAGGTACAAATCATTTCTTTCTTCTGCTGCTTATGATTCTTTTATCATCATGATAATCACTACGATGTACATTCTCTTATCTGTATAGAAACACAATTGCTTATGTTGAAAATGCTTTAATTCTTCCTCATACATGCCTGCCCTTTCATTTCTCTCATTATTGGTCCTCCTTTTTGAGTTCTGTACCTTTTTCATGGATTCCGTCTCTTTCTTGTTCATGAACATGCAGAGCAATGGCTGCAAGGCCTTTGAAGTAGGTGATAAGCTGAAAGTCAAGTGTACGAGCTTTTCTAGCAAGGGGATTCCAGTTATGTCTTTGGTGGATGATGAGTAGTCTCATATTGACTTAATTGATACCAACAACCCTAGTTTTTGCATATGGTTACTGACAAAAAACGACTGGAAAGAAGCTCTTGTGACGCCCTGACAATGATAGAAGTTTTGCCGTCGGATTTATGCGGTTGAGCTTGTTTTAAATGAACTGTTTTCTGATACACATGCAGTTTGGGCAAGCATTAGTTCTGTGCTTGATCTTCCTACATGTCGGTGCTTGTTCTTGGATCGCAGGCCTTGGTACTTGAAATGATCCGACTTTATACCGTCAGACCAAATTGTGTCGCTCAAATGCTCGGCATCCATCCATTGGCCGGCGGTCACAGTGGATTCAGTTAATTAGCTTGACTAATCAGATTGGCTTTTATCTCATGTTCCGATGCAATTTGTTTGTGATATTATCCACAAAGCATACAGTTCATCTTCTTGCAAAGATGACTGAAGAGAGTTCTGTATGCCATTTCTGGAATGAGTAGATCGAAGGTACTCTTTTGGAATTAGGTTTTGTATGGTTTTTTTAAGTTTGGTTTACTTTAATAACTCTTGACGATGAAAACTGATGAATTAATTAATTAATTAATTAATTAATTTTTATAAATTAATAAGTTTTTATAAATTAAAATAAATTAATTAATTTTTATTTGATAAAATTTTAACTAAATTTCAAAATTTTAAGAATAATTTTTAATTATATTTTAAAATTTTAATTATATTGACTCTTTAGTTGGTATTATGACAATATGATAATGGTTGAATTTTTTAAATTTTAATCATTTTATTTTATCAGTTTAACTTTTAGTTCGATTTTAAATTTTAATCCTTATATATTGATAGAGATGTCAATTTTGGTTTAGTTTGATTTTGACTCAGGTTGACTAGGTTATGGGTCAAAAGTGGTCGATTCGATCGAACTATGGGCTGAGTGCAAGTTAGTTTGGCTAAATTGTAGCTTAATTGTTACTTCAAAAACGAAGTCTTTTTTGAGATTTTTAAAAAAATATAATGAGTCAGGTTGGCTGTGGTTTGTTGGGTCATGAGTCGGTCAATCTGTGGTCGAAAAAACATAAAAATTTGGTTTAGTTAACCTTATACTTAAATAGGGACATTATGAACTTGTTATTATTAGAGACGGTATTTAGGTTAGGATTGAGTTGCAAGTCAACATATTAGGTTTAGGCTGATGAGGCCACGAGTTCAACTTTTTTGAAAAAATCTGCACAAGCTTGCCTGGCTATAATTAAAAGTTTTTTTTAAAAATAACATTCTTTTAATTTTAATTTAAAAATAAAAAATAAAGTCAGATTAAACCTGACGGAGTTTGACTTGACTCAAGCTCCGGATGAGTTAGAGACTTTGGCTCAGGGTTAAGTTTAGTGACTGATTGTAATCCTTACTTGTGTACATATAGGCTATAGCAGAAAAAGAAAAATATTCCAAAGGTTAAGCGTTAATATAGCAAAATGTAGAGAGCAACAATGAGAAAGAACACAAAAAACCAACATAGTACGAATGTCCACTACCTTTCTTCGTCCATTCTCTTTCTTGTAATGGCAAATTCTCACCTTTCCTTGATCGTTTCCATGGCGTTTTTGATCATCAAGCCATCAACGCCAGACCCCAGAACGGAAATAGTTTCACGTAAATGCAACGACGTCCATGTCCAAAACATTTCCAACTACTTCAAGTGCTACTCCCAGGCCACCCGAGTACATGGAAGACGAGATGTAACAAGTTCGCGTTCCACGAAATTGGGAAGCTTCCTGATCGCTTGTATGTGCTCTCTCAATGCATGGACGATCTCTCCGACGACGAAGTTCTGTGTGCTTCTCTCGGATTAGCACTCTTATTCCAGGTTGTTTTCCCAACACCGGTGGTCGTGTTTACCTCGACGGTTGCTTCATGAGGGCGGAGAATTATAGTTTCTTCGCTGAGGCTCTCGGTCCTCTGGATACAAAGGTTATTCTAATTCCTTGCTTCTTAATGTGACAATGGAGGTTTGGTTCTTTCGGTTCCTTTAAATTGTATCATCTTCCTGTTTATGTGTATGGTATTTTTGCTTCTGCAATCTGCAAAATCATTGGTGCAGAATTCAAGGAGTCATGCTTTGGCCTGCATTGTTCAAGTCTAACTTTCTACTGTTGAGAATAGTTTATTTAGAGTTATTCTTTCTGGAACTTTGTGGGATTCATAGCAGTTAAGGGCTATCAACATTAGACCTCACCTGAGGCGGAATAGGCATCCCGAGGTGGGCTGCAATCATAGTAAGCAGGGAATGCGTGGCGGCCACCTGAGCCTCGAAAGAAGTGAACCGGGCTCGAAGCTGAAGGACTTCCTCACGCAGCAAAGCCACCTCAGAAGGGGCAGGGGGAACAGAGGGCATGGAGGGGAGACAAGGAAGAGCCTCGGGTGAAACAGGAAGGACAGGAGGGGTGG
>JANZLC010000001.1:23558237-23584069 GCA_026413385.1 Erythroxylum gracilipes
AGGAGTCTAAATTGAACAAATTATTATGTAGATCCAGTTTGTCTTAACCATGTCAATCTTCTAGCATATTAGGTTTACGAAGAATCGAGTTTGATATATGAGAGTGACTCTGAAAATAATCTTAGATAAGAAAGTATTGGCATGTCATTTACTGTAATTAACTTGAGTGATAGTGATGATGAGGTCCTCTTAATGATAAATATTTTTATATCAAATGAGAATTAAAGTCATTACAATTTGAGCAAATATTTGATTTGATGATGTTTCAAGTTTTTATTTTTTCTTCTTTTTAATTTCACTTATATTTGATGCACATGTTCAATTATGTGTATGCAATATAACTATAAAACTTTTAACTGTAAATGTTTTTGTTTTAGATTTTGCTTCTAGTTAATTATGTTCCTTGACACGAACTCTTGTTGTAATACTTATTGAGTCGTGTAGCTTTATTATTCTTTCTATTTGATATAATTATTCTTTATTATATGATGAAATTATAATATTTTAAGTACTTTGTATTTCTTTTATTTTATATTTGTATGATTATTAAATAATTTTTTTAATTAATTGTGGTTATTATTTATATGTGAAATATATAAAAAGTAATATTAATTACAATGCGTAGTTTCTATTATTATAATTTTTGATGATAATGGTGATGTAAACTTAAAAATTATAGAGCGCAATATATTAAGGAGACTATTTTGTAATTGTAAAAAGATTTCGAGACTATTTTATCATTTTTAAAAATTACCTAAAACGATACCTGATATTTACTTGTATCAGTGCAGTACTATATCATTGCATGTGGATATATTCGAAACAACTTCTCTATTATGTAAGGTAAAGTTATGTACTATTAGATCTTTCAAAACCTGCGACTCTGCAAAATTTTAATTGGGTGTTGATGATGATAATAGTACAGTATTATACCAGAATC
Source organism: Erythroxylum gracilipes (assembly GCA_026413385.1). Lineage (NCBI taxonomy): Eukaryota > Viridiplantae > Streptophyta > Magnoliopsida > Malpighiales > Erythroxylaceae > Erythroxylum > Erythroxylum gracilipes. Next base: position 23,559,178 of record JANZLC010000001.1, read on the forward strand.
AAATTTAATATTAATATCAATAAAATATTCACAATATTGGCTTTAATTGCATCAATTGATGCCACATTAAAAATATCATAACTCCAAGTCAAGAGTCATTCGGGCTTGATATGAGTGAACAAAGATCTATTCATGATAGGCCCACTTAAGTCAAAACTCAAGTTTAATCGAAGTTAGCCAATTTTGAGCTTCAGGTTAGGTCGGGGCTACTTAGGCCTGAACTCAAGCCTAATTAGACTTGGGCATCTCAAAGCTTGATTAAGCTCAATTAAATTTATTTCTAATTTAAAAATTTTAAAACAACATCATTTTATCCTAAGCAATTGGGTTCATCTTCCAATTTCTTCACGTCGACGTGGTTGTAAAGCCCCAAGTCCTAACACCCGTTTCATTAGAACTTCTATTCTAATTTTTCTTGGAATGAGTTGGCATAAAAAACATACTCGAAAGTGGGCTTACAAGTTACAACCAAAGATGTGCCCCTTTTCACAAACGTAAACCCAACCATTACTTGTCTAGAGCTCTGCCAACGCGCCTACTTATATATAGAAAGTAGAAACGAAAGTTCGCAGCTTTAGATGTGGAGCATATGGGAATGAGATCTAAACTAAAGTAAACGCTCCGATAGGATTTTGGAGTTTAATCCAACTCAACATGAGGTCGACAAGTCAGATCGAATTGATTGAACATCGATCCGAATTTATGATGGGAAGTCTGTCTGAAGTCGGATCAATCTCAAAATAAGTTTGAGTTTGGTTTAAAGCCTAAAAATTGGAAAAAAGATTGAACCGATCAAAAACTCGATCAACTCTAATTAATCTTGTTGATTTTAAGCCACATTAAGTTAGATTACGCAAAATTTGCTAACATTACTTATAAAAAGATAGTACAAATTCGAAATTTGTACTATCTTTTAAAAATATAAAAATAATATTACTAACATTTAATTACTAACTTGATATTTAACTGATGAAAAATTAACATCACCAATTTTTTGTTTATTTAAGATCTGTTTTAAAGGATTTGCAAATTTTAAATTTAATCTTAATGATTCTAAATATTAAAATTAAAGTTGTATTTTAGTATAAACATTGAGGTTTAAAATATACTTTTTGACTTTTATACAAACAGTTTGAGCTTCTGCTCGCGATTTACCATATGGAATATGTAAGCTTACACGTGCATAAGCTTAATATTTTTAGTAATAACCCAAAAACAAAACTTCAATATCCATAACCAAGCTTATTCGTTAGAACTAGGCAACAATTGTACATAAAATAGGGAGAAAAACATAGGGACATCAAATTTGGCCTATAGGTCCAATCGTTACTTAAAAAACATCTTTTTGCCTGACCCGATCGTAGCCTGACCGTTATTTTAAAAATGACATTATTTTTGACATTTAAAAAAATATATATGATGAGTTAGGTTGATCCGGCCTACCTGTGGCCCGTGGAGCCATGGGCCAATCAACCTGTAGTCAGGCAAAGCTACGAGCCACCTTAGCCGCGGTCAGGTCGGCCTGACCCTGCCCAAAAGCGGTGCGGCACGGACCATTGACATTCTTAAATAAAACATAAAACTCCTTAAGACTGGTCTAATTAGGGTAACAACAAATGATGCCAAGTGCGATATTTTTTTAATTAGAATTTCAGTCCGAAACTTAAAGCTAATTTCTATTAAACATAATTTGATATATTAATTTTGATTTAATTTAATGAATCTATTATAATTAACTTAGTTTGAAAATTTTGTTATTCGTAGTAATTTTAAATACGAACTCAATTAAATCAAATTTAATTTATTATTTATGAGATAAATATTTTTTTCTTTTTATCATATTTAAGCCTAATCGCAAATAGTTTTATAATTATAAAAATCTTAAATTAAAGTTGTTAGATTTATCTTTACATTCTTCAAAAAAAAAAACTTCAATTTAATTATCGCAATTACAATAAAATCATTGAATATATTATTATATGGTTAAATTGAATATATTATGATCTGATTAAATTAACTAATTTATTCGAAATTAGTAGCATTTCTTATAAATGAACTTGCTTAAAGGCTTGACAATTAATTTCGAGCTTAACTCGGCTTTATTCAATCCAATTTAACTAAAGTTTGAATTGAGGTTAACCTTAGATTGGGTTCAGTTTGAAGTTCAAAAGTCAGAAAAAATGATGTCGTTTTAGATAAAATGATATCTTTTCAAAAATTTAAAAACTAAAAATAATAAATCTAATTGGATTCGATTGAACTTAGGGTTACTTGAGCCCAATTAGACTTGGATTCAAATATAAAACCTCAAGAATAATTCCGCTTAAGACCAAACCCAATTTTGAATATAAAATTTCGGATCTAGCTTAAGCCTAAGCTCGAAGTATATTTAGAGTTGGCAATTGGAAGGGTCCGATTTCGAGCTCGATTCAAACCCCTATTATTGGGGTCCCAGGCCTAGCTCAACTCTTGAGGTTTGACTAAGTCAAAGATAGTAGGTAACGCGCTCCCACAGAATTAAAAAATGGAAAAGTTCAAATACAAGGAAACAAGAAGATGGTAGATTCGAATTAACCAAAACTAAATCTAATACGCAAGGTTTCAAATTTACCTACTAGACCTCACGAAGAACTTGTCTTGAGCAACCTAGATAACGGGTAAAGAATAAACCAAGAAAGTTGTTTATAATCAAAATCACGCCACAATCGGATTCAGTTGATAAGTAATGTTCAATTCCTAAGTTTATAAGAACAAGAGGGGTTTCTTCTCTCAATATGGCCGACGACACACACGAAATAAAATGATCAAAAGTTGTCTTCCAAAACCTTAACACATAAGTATTTATACCTAGGTCAAATAATAAAAGACTTGGGCTAATTAATATATAGAAGCCCAAAATAAATATAACTTAAAATAAATCCAAATTAGAATAATAAAAAACACGACTAGGCCTGGTCCAATGCGCTCTCAAGTCTGATCATAAGCGCGTCTCTTCTCTTGGGCTTAAGTGATAATGCGTAACCTAATACAATAGTCTTCAAGTCCTAAGTGAGTCCAATCTAAGGATTTGAGATAAATGAATCAATTTGGACTATGATTCAGATAGCTCTCCTCCAATAAGCTTGATGCACTCCATCCTCTTCACAAATTGGCCCACATGTGCATAGAGAGCTTCCTTGAGTCTCTCGGTCCTAGCTCTGGACATAGGTTCAACTGAAATGATAAGCTTGTCCTCGTCATGTATACCATTTTCATGGTGATCTTTACTTCTGTTTACATCAGTAGGCTTAGCTTGACCTAAATTTTTTAAAAAATAAGATGTCAAAATGACATCAATTTGTTATTATTTGTCGAACCACAAGCTAAGCTCAGATTGCTAGAAAATAAGGCCCAAGGTATAGTCAACCTAGACTGATCTGTCAACCTCGGGTCAGTCAGGGGCAAGATGGGCTGAGCTTGAGCCCTATCTGACCTGTTGACTTTGGGTGGGGCAGGATCGAGCTAGGCCGGGCTCGAGCCCCCATCCCTAAGTATACTTGCGCAAACAATTTTTAGTCATGTACAAGCGATATCTTTATGAGTCGGGCTAAACTTGAGCCCTATCTGACCTGTTAACTTCGGAGCAGGCTTGAGCCTTATTGTCATCCCTAGTTGTACTTGCACAATAATTTTTAGTCACGTACAAGCGATCTTTCTCCCGCACTTTATTCCTATCCTCAATACCCAAAAGAATATTATAATTTCATTTCCTATTTTGTTTATAACAATTAAAGTCCACCTCCATAGATTTTTTATATATTCTCTGTCTTTCTGATATCTAAGTTTAGGAGATGAATACGTCGCAGTTTATGGACAAACAGGTAATGGATTTAACTGCCTCCTCTTCTTCTTCTTCACCTAATCACATCACCAAAGACTTTCTCGATCTAATGAAAATGGATCACCCCCAAAACGACGACCATGACGCCCGTTTCGAGTCCGATAATGCCATCAAGAAGGACGAGATCCTCCCCAGCTACGATTTCCACCCGATTCGCCCCCTCGTCGGCGCCCTCACTCTCGATTCCTCCTTCGCCAGTGCTGGCGGATCATCTCCCCCGGCCTCTGCCTCCGCCGCTAGAGGGTGGGGCTCAGATTCTAAATCTGGTCCGGCTGCCGCTAACAACGTCTCTTGTATGCGGGTGAGCGTATAAACCCTAGACGAACCTGATTAACTATTTGATTGTTGTTCTTTTCTTTTTCGTGGGGGGGAAGGGGAGGGTTTGTGTGGTTCATTTGATTGACTGTAACATTTGGAGCTGTGGTTGGTGTTAAATTTCCCCAAGTCTGGTTGCTGCTGTAAGATGTTTTAAGGGATTAGGATTTTGATCCAATTCTATGGTGGAAATTTGTTGTTGAGATTGTTTTCCTGCTTATGGCTGGACCGAGAAAGATACTGTTGAACTGCAAGTTTGTTCATTTGACTGTGCACGACAGGATCAAAATCGATATGGTTAGGGTTTTTGCTAACAACTATTTGGCTTGGTTTTGGGTGCAATTTTAAAAATGGGAGTTCGCTTCTTCTGTTTGTAGTTGTTTATTGAACATAGAAGGCCTACTTTTAGGATCAAACACATAACAGTGGGAATGGGCAATTGAAACTAACGGTGATAATGATTTTTAGTTAAGAGAGGTTTCATCGATAATTTGGAATGTCTTTCCTTGTTCTGTATTGCTTTCCAGAAAGTCTGAGACCCAATCTTAGTGAGTAGAGTGGGTAAGCGTAGAGTTTCAGTAGTTCTTTCAATGTGATACTGATTTTTCGTTAAGAATCTTGGCTTCATTGATAATTTGGGTGTCTTTCCTTGTTCTGTATTTTTTTCCATATAATCTTTGACCCAGTCTTAGCGCATGGAGGGAGTAGGCATAGAGTTTGAGCAGTTCTTTGAATGTCAGGGAGACATTTATCAAGTTGATAACTATAGGAACCCATCTAGGTGGTCTTGCTTGTCCTTTTTCCTGCTTGATCTCATGTTGGGCTTAAAATCCAGTCTGGAAAAACTGTCATGTTAATTCTCTTCATTCATGTTACCAAGTATATTGTCTCATGCTTGTGTTATTCTTCTTCTTCTTCATCTTTTCATTTGCCTTCCTGATATGATCTTAATTGCGTATGTGAAACTTCCAAGTTTTATTCCAATGCAAGATGGAATGCTGTCTGTATATTATTATACCGTCTTTGAGAACAATTAAGATAGTGCTATTATTGTGCAGAGTTATGCTTCTCTAGACTCTCTTGAACCAGCCAAAGTGATTCTAGAGAAGGATCGGAATGCTATTGATGCAACTATTCTCTCTGAGGTTGATAGAACAATGAAGAAACATGTTGACAACTTGTTGCATGCTTTGGAAGGTGTTAATGGACGGTTAACACAGTTGGAGAGCAGGACCCATCACCTTGAGAATTCTATGGATGATTTGAAAGTATCTGTTGGCAACAATCATGGAAGTGCTGATGGGAAGATGAGGCAACTGGAGAATATTCTGAGAGAGGTACCTTCCTTATCCCTCCAGTTGTTTTTCCTTGACCTTTTTCTGGTTTTTGTATCCACAACCTTATCCTTTGGTCAAAATAGGTGCTGAGAGGATGTCGTACTTCATCATGCTTAGGGCATGAGTGTCACACAGAACTTAGTTAACACCTTTGGGAACCCTACTTGATCTTTTTTTTTTTTTGGTTGAAAGCAACTTATCATTTCCTTCCTCAACCTGTTTTCTTAGTATTAGAAGTAAAACTCGTATTTACTATTGATAAGTTGCTGTGTCCGTCAAAGCTGTTAAGAATAATAATAATTTTTGAAATGAAAGATAGAAAGTAAAAACTAGTTGCATCCTTTTGTAAATATAGGATCTAGTGCAGTGAACTTGGTATAAAATTGTCATTGACAAGGTAAGGCTAAAATTTTTAAAAAGCAAGGTTTCATCAATTTCTTCTTCTCATTGTTTGTCTCAAATCAGAGACTAATTTTCATTTCTCAAGTTGTTAGCAGCTTTTTTACATCTATTTGTTGGTGATCTGCTTTCTTTGTATGTGTCACCAATCAGGTGCAATCAGTGGTGCAACTTTTAAAGGATAAGCAAGATACAGTGGAAGTTCAACTGGAGCTTGCAAAACTGCAAGCTTCAAAGCCAGATCAGCAGCAATCAGAACCCCAAAACACCGGACAGAATGTATCTGTGCAGCAAGGGGCATCTGCTCCTCCACAGTCTCATCAACAGCTTCCTCTTCCTGGCAATTTTCCACAGTCAGTTCCACCTCTTCCCGTTCCTGTTCCTGTTCCTCCACCTGCTGTCCCTCCTCCATCTCTTCCTCAACAGAATTTGGCTCCACCAGTTGCAGTTCCAAATCAATTCCCTCAGAACCAGATTGCTTCCATTCCTCAGCGGGAGCCTTACTATGGTCCTACTCAAACTCAAGAACCCCCACCACCACAATACCAAGCACCTCCACCTCAGCAGGCTCCGCCCCCTCCCTCAATGATACCACATCAACCATATCAACCTCCCTCTCAACCTCAGTATTCTCAGCCAATCCAAGCTTCTCAACATAAACCTTCATTGGGCCAGCATCCTGAAGAGGTGTCATACACTCCCTCTCATAACTACCCACCAGGGATACAGCCATCCTCTCAACCACCAGGTGGGGCCCCTCTTGCACCACAGTATTATGGAGCTCCTTCTCCCATGTATGAACCACAAAGCAGTAGATCTGGTGCAGGGTTTCCTCCCTTATTTGGCCAACCAACTGGACCTACTGAACCCTATGCTTACGGTGGATCACCTTCTCAATATGGTGGCAACCCAGCAATGAAACAGCAACAACTTTCTTCTCCAGCTATGCCTCCAAGTGGTGGAAGTGGATACCCACAGCTTCCCGCCGGTCGGGTATTACCACATGCACTGCCAACTGCTTCAAGTGTTAGTGGTGGGTCTGGTTCTTCTGGAAATGGAAACAGGGTTCCAATTGATGATGTAGTGGACAGAGTGTCTAGTATGGGATTCCCAAGAGAACATGTCCGAGCAACTGTTAGAAAGCTGACAGAAAATGGTCAGTCGGTTGACTTGAATATAGTACTGGATAAGCTGATGAATGATGGGGATATCCAGCCCCCGAGAGGAGGCTGGTTTGGTCGGTAATTTGTCTCGATTCATACCGATGTATAGAATTATCACTTTTCACCTGGACTTGTTTTGCCTAGAGAGACTATTTGCTTGGAGAGCATGGACTATATCTTTTCCCTCCGGATGCTGTACCTCTGCAGCTTACCCTTCGTTTTTCGTATACTCATTCATGCTTGTTTCTTGGTTCGATCTTTGCTTTATGAGTGTCAGTCAGTCTCATTTGTGTGTACATACAATAACTAAGAAGTGGCATATCATTGTTGTTTTCCTAGACTGTATAATTCTTTATCCGACATAGTTTTCAGAGTTTCAAGTTAATTTCCCTATTGAATAAAGACAGGATTTTGAGTTGGCAGGTTAAAGTGAAGCTAGAAATTGGCTGTAAGAAATTGAAAGCATGCTCTGGATTACACACTAAGGTTTATGAGATTCCGATGTCGTTCTCTTGTTCGTATGTATGACGTCATTCTTATTTAATTGGGGACGAATGAAGGGTGCTTTTCAATCATTTTTTGCCAGATAGTGTGCGATTGAAATAGGTTGTTGATAAGCCTATTAAAATAAAGTTAATAGATTATATCAAATTTAATAGAACTTATATTTTAATTTAAATATGAATATTTAAAATCCAAATAAATTCAGAATTGTGTTGAAACTTAAAAATATTTTTGTAATTCAATAACCCTACAAAAAAAATTAAGGATCGATTGATTCTACTTATATTGTGATTTTCAGTTTTTCTTTTAAATAAAAATAAAATTATATTTGATTGTTAATTTCAATATAATATATTTTTATCATGAATAATAATTACATATTAAATAGAACTTAAATTATTTTTAATTAAATAAATTTATTTTTATCTTCTTATATAACATTTATTAACAAATTATTAATAAGATTGTTTTATTTTATTAAAATAAATAATTTTAAAATTAACTTTTATTTACAAATTAATATTTATTTTAAATATATTTTAATTATTAAATCAAATTTATTTGAGATTTATATATTTTGAAGATTTTTTTAAATCGAATTATATTGATTAATATTATTTAATTTATTTAAGCTAAATAAAAATTAAATAACACTATTAAGTAAAATTAAATATTCACAATTCTTATTAAAATTAATATATTAAATAATTAAATAATATATTTAGTTGATAATAAATCAGATTATTAAAAAACAAAAACAAAAAACAAAAATAACTTTTGAAAATCAAGAAATCAAAATAAAAAAGAGAAAACAAAAATTCAAACAAAATATTAAAATCTGAAAGAAATTTAGAAACTAAAAATTAAAAAATAATTTTTTGTTTTAGATTTAAAAGTAAAAATAAAAATAAAAAATAGAAATAAACGATTCTTATCACATGATTAGAGATGTCTCTCTAATTTTGTTCATAATCATACACTTGAATATTTGATATTTATTATGACAAAAGTAAATATTAATTTTCCTGTATTTCTTCAGCCTTAGCTGATAATGTGCTTCTTAATGAAGTTTTCTGTGTTTTTTTTTTAAAAAAAAGAAGTAGTCCAAACCTATTGTCCTTAAACCTACAATTTGAAGAAATTTAAGGGGTTAAAAACGAAATTCCACAATTTCGTTTTGGTCTTCACATTTATTTATTTATACATATATATAAACGTGTGTGTGTGTAATCTTCTAAGGTACCAAAATCCTCCCTGTGCTTTGTTTCCTTCTAAGTTCCAACAGCTTCAAGCTCCCTCTCTACCTCCTTCTCCTTCTTCATGTATTTTCAGCCCTCGATTGCCAGTTTATTACGATCCTAACTCACACTCCCAAACCCCCATCCTCTCTATCTCTTTCTTTCTCTCCTCCTCCTTCTCCTTCTTCTTATATTTTCAGCCCTCGATTACCAATTTATTACGATCCTGCCCCCCGCCTCCACCTCTCCTAACACCCTTCCTCGGTTGCGGCGGTATAACCTTCGCCTCTTTTTTATCGGATGAAACCTTGAGTCACTGCTCCTCGCGATTTCTTCTAGAAGGTTCTCTAATTTTGTTTTCGTTTTTTCGTTTATTTGTCTTAATCTCTGAATACGGCTTCGAATTGGAGTTTGTTGTTTTCTTTTTATTTTTTTCGTGATTTTAGTTCGTTTCATATCGATTGGGTTTGTAGACTTTTATTTTCTGCAGAACAATAATCCTTGTATCGGTATATAGATAATGAATGCACGTATTCAGCAATTGTTCTCAAAGCTTGCTTGTCTTCACGTTTCTTCCTTTTTCGGTTAGGGTTTTGTTTCCAGAGCTTGTGTTTGTCTAATTCTGTTCTTTTTTTTTTCCCCCTTGGAATCCTGTGTTATATTCAGCTTAATCGTTCAGGTACTTTCCAGTACGGTTTCTATTTGAAAACTTTTCTCCGTATAAAGCATGTTGAGTGGATTGTGGTTGTGGTGTAATTTTTTTCTCTTTCATTTCAAGAACTGGAATCCCACTTTTGAGTTGAAACTTTGATGTAGCTAAACTAGGGTATATACATATGTGTGTTTGTATATGAGGATCAACTTGAGTTGAGATGGGTGTCACACCATAAGACTTGTGACGTTTTATCTCATGATATGCATCGTAATGGTGGTCAACAACTGAATTTATTATACTGAGACTGTATCATGTAAAGGAAATCATAACCCACGTGTCTAGATAATAGATCCCGTAAAGGTTGTTATGTGGTTACGTTTAAACTAGTACATTGAGAACGAGCTAATGGCTAGTACATTTGTACAATTCAGGTTATTTCTTGTCAGATTCTACTTGAACTTGTAGTGGGTCACGAAGTGCAAATATTTAATCGTAGTTTTAGGACCACCTTTATCTACTATTCTCTAAAGAGATCAGTCGTTTTATTGTGGTTGTCCATTTACTTTTGTCGTTATTTTTGAAGTCAGTTGAAACCAAGGTTACACATAGTTTATCTATTGCTTGCCGAAGGTATTTGGTCAATAGATTATTCTTTTGTTTCTCACATCTTATCATGATATAAATTCAAAAATTTTGAGAGAAGCCACTTTGATTATGTGGTAAATTATTAATACATTACATAGTCTTTCGAAGAAGAGATGGCTAGTGATGGGAATTTCCTGTGGCATTTTCTTGTCATCAGTAGCTTAGATATTTGATGGATAATTTAGGAAATTGTGATACTTAAAGTAGTAATTTTGAGAGGCTCAGCAATAGAATCACATGCAGAATGCATGGTGCATTCAGTCTGCCATTTGCATGTTTCCTTTTGAAATTAACATTATATACATTACTTTTCTTGATTTAAACTTTTTAGGAGTTTTAGCGTGCACTGTTTAGGTAGGAACTTATATTCGTAAATGTATTTAATTGATCAAGTAAAACTTCACTGTCTTTCATTAAATATATTAGCATTTAATTATCCATCTAAGCACTCGAAGCACGAATTGGTGGTAACAAGTTTATAGAGTAATGTGAAGCTCTTAAAAATTCTTGTTTTCAATGTTCAGAGAATGGCTGGGTACTTTGAAGATGCATATGCACGTGCATCCTAGATTATGGCATATATGCCCTTTTTTCTTTTTATTAATATTTTCAAAAAAGGAAAAGGACAGATAATAAGTGAATCGGTTTTGGCATCATAAATTTGGTATACTATCATATATAAACTCTTTTGCATCAATTTTTCATCGGGGGGCTGCTCAAGCTTGGGACTAGCTGATGGCTGGTCCTTCGCCTAGCTCTTGTTTTAGGCATAATAGCGTAAAGTTTGCTAATTTCCTCTTATATATTGGTGCTTATTTAAGTAATTCTTGTGTATAATGCATAAGTACCCCTGCAGCTAATTATATGTGATGTGCTAAGTTCGTAAATGCTTTTCATATAGAAAGATCAGTACAAAGCATTAGCAGCTGAAAGTTTCCAATATTGAAGACTCTTTTTTTCATATACTCCATAGTTTTCAACACCATTCTACAAGATAGTGTGTGGCCTGCGTAAGTTATTTCTGAAACTAGCTGAGCTATAGTTTTAATGATGTCAAAGACAAAAGTGAAGCTAAGTAAAGGAGGAAAAACAGTAGACATGCTGATAATCATTCATAAAAGGAGTTGTATAATATTCCAGTTCTAGTTAACATCATTGATGTCAGCCGTCACTGTGGGCTCGAACTCTGATGATCTGCAATTGTTGCTTAAGGAGTGCAAGAAGACTTGTGACAACTTGCGAACAACCTCTAAGCAACAACTGTTGGATGTGAAGTGTATTTGTTATTTTGCTCAAGCATCAAAAGCATTTTGGATTTACTCCCTATCATTGTCATTGATGTGTCTCAGCTTAGTGCTATGTTGAATACAAGCATCAAAAGCATTTTGGATTTACTCCCTATCATTATCATTGATGTCTCTCAGCTTAGTGCTATGTTGAATACATACGATGATTCTACATGTGTCTCTTTTTGGTGCTATGTAATGATATTATTTGAAATTTACCTCTTTGGATGTTCTTCTGAATCATTATCCTGATGGAAGCAGGACAATGCAATGAGTTTGCTACAACTTTTTGCCTTTTTTGTTTATAATAAGAACTTAGACCATTGTTTTTATGTTAATTCACTTATTTTCTTTTTCCTGATTTCAGATTCTTATTAAGTTTCTGAAGAGTACGCAGCCTCATTTCCATATCAGCTTTGGTACTGTAATGCTATAAAATAACGCTTTAATTTTCGGTGCTATCTAATGGAGCTGAAAGGTTCACCTCCAAAGCCAGAGGGCCTTTCTTCATCTGATTGCACTAGTGATCCTGAGGAGGAGGAAGTTAGTGATGAGGATGATGATGATCGTAACCACAAGCATCGGAGACGAGAGACTTCTCAATCACTAGAGAAAGATTCTTTTGAATCAACTTTTACAAGGCCATACAGGAGGCACAACAAACAATTTGAAATTGGTCATCCTTTCCAGGAAAATGACTCTCAAGCTAGTGAAACCTGGAAAAATTATAACCTTGGTCCTATAGAGAAATACGCCACAAAGTTTGATAAAAGACGCTCTGGCCCTGGATCCCTGTCTCGAATGCCTCAGGAATTGAATCACAGAATCAATCCAAGTCAGATGTTCTTTGGAGATCCTGGTCCTGTTAGGGGAAGAGGAAGGGACTCTGGTATTTGGAACCAACGCGATAGTAGGTTCAACTCAGTTGATATTGCTTCTCAAATGGTTCAGCAGGGGCCCATCAGTTCAGGTCTCTTTTCAGGAAGGGGTTTGCCAAGTGTTTCAAATACACAGACTGCTTCCTGGAATGCATTTGGATTGATTCCAGGAATGCCAAATGGTGCCATTGACGCTCTTCATCCTATTACTTTGCAAGGATCTTTCAGGCCAACTGTAACTCCTTCATTGAATATCGGCATTCCTCGTCAAAGGTGCAGAGACTTTGAGGAGCGTGGTTTTTGTCTCAGAGGTGACATGTGCCCAATGGAGCATGGTATCAATCGCATTGTTGTTGACGATGTTCAGGTGTGCAAAAATAGCCATTTTTCATTGATATTTTTCATTATATTTTCATTTCTATTCAAATTGAAAAGCTTTCCTTGAACAATTAAGAATTAGTTATACATTTTATAAATTGAATGGATTCGGTCACTTTTTATTATGCACTCTGTTCTGGGTAGTACTGGTGTATGCAATTTTTATGGGTTTGGCTGGCTTTTTTGTGGTTCCAACAAGTTAATGTACAGCTAACCAGTTCATTGTCCACTTCAAGTCTAATACATGTCATATGCCCTTGAAAATTTGATTTGCCTTCCTAGATCCTCTGAGAAATATATACTGTTTCTATTTGGCTATCAAGAACATATAGTGATGAAGCTAGGGTGTCCATTGTCCAGTTCATTTTTTAGTTGGTATTTTCAGTATTCTTAAATATTCTTGAATGGATACGAAACATAACAATTAAATTCTGTTGGTTTTTTTTCCCCCTTTCAATTGATTATGCTCTGCATGTTCTGTTTTTGTTGTTGTACTTACTGTGGGTGCCTCTAAGTCACTGTTATTGTCGGTAAGGTAGTTGATGATAGTTTTTATGTAGAGATTATATTTACCTTTATTTAAGTTTTGAGGGGATTTATCTAAGTTTTGAGGGGATCCCTGAATGGTGGAGTCAATTGTCAGATCAATTTTCATAGGGGACCAAAGTAAGATGTTTAATGTGTTGCCGTTCCCGGACAGTTCCTGATGCTGTAAAATTGTTGCCGGCATGCAGGGAGTGCAGTGTTTTAACATTGTTAACTTTCTGCTTAGTCTTATTGGTTGAATTGACTTAGTGAACTTGCTGTATCGGGAACTTCCTGAGTTTGATATGCGATATTATTACTTTAGGAGTATGTTCTTGATTTGAGAACATATTCACTTTACCACTATTAATTTGTTCTTTATGCCAATTTGCAGAGCCTTTCTCAGTTCAATCTTCCTGTTTCTCTTCCAAGTGGACATCTACTTGGAATTTCTACTGGACCAGGGGCTCTGCCCACTGTTGGTACTTCTTCAACCATAATGATGAACAGCAAAGGAGTGCAAAGCAAAATCAGCAAGTCTGGAATTGGTGATGAGACTGTGTCTTTGAATGATGCATATTCCACTTCTGCTAGCTTGGGTGGTGCAGAATTGTATGATCCAGATCAACCTCTATGGAATAAAAGTATCCCTGAAACATCAAGTCCAGTCTTACCACCACATTCACCCAAAAATGATAACACTGGAGCCGTTATGGGTGTTGATCCTTCTGGTCGTCATAATTTCAAGGGATATGATGGTGTTGATGGTGACTTCCCTGCTAAAAACACTAGAAACGATGTTGGTTCACATACAAGTTCAACTGTCTGGGGTAGAATCGGCAGTTCAAAAAATAGGTTAGGTGTGAAAGACAAAACTGATCCAACAGTAAGCACCTCTTGTATGGAGAATGGACCGAAAGAAGATCAAGATGGATCAGGTATTTCTTGGATAGGAAAACGGATTATTACCAAGGATGGTGGCCAAAAATATATGGATTTATCTGCCAAGAAACCAAATGAAAGCTTGCATAATATGCATAGGCCACCTCAAAAAGCACTGCGTACTCTTTTTGTCAATGCTATTCCACAGAAAAGCAACAGAAGGGAGAGTCTTCTTTCTCATTTTCAAAAATTTGGTGAGGTAATTGATATCTATATTCCTCTGAATAGCGAACGAGCTTTTGTTCAGTTTTCTAAAAGGGAAGAGGCAGAAGCTGCTCTGAGGGCACCTGATGCTGTAATGGGTAACCGGTTTATCAAGTTACGATGGGCCAATCGGGATAATATACCCGATGAAGGCGTGAGCAGTAGCAGTAGTGTACCTATTCCTCCTCGTGGTTTAGGAACTGCTTCTATTCAACATCACGCCTCTACTAACAGAGGAAGAGATAATTCACAAACTACTGCTTCCATGAATACTACTGCCCCACCTGCTGATCCTTCTCTTACTGCAGCTGATCACTCGAAGCCTGTCATGACAAATGGTCCCATAACTCCTCCTCCCATGCAGAAAAAGCTTGAGACCTTAGAACAATTGAAGGAGGAACTCCGTAAGAAACAAGAGCTGTTGGACCAAAAACGAAATGACTTCAGGCGCCAGTTGAATAAACTAGAGAAACAGGTAATACCAACTCTCCGTTCATGTAATCTTACAATTCCCCAGTGATATATGATTATACTTGTTGCTTGTGATTTATGTAAGAAAATGAAAGGCTAAACTGTAATAGTTTATCTGCATATTCATGATCTGTATTGAAAGATGCATGCCTAATATGAAAGCTAATTGCTCCTTTCTTTAACGGAGTGCAAATGCCAGTCTGAAATTGGTCAGCATAGAAGTAATCTGTTGGTGGGTGAAATAGTGGACGAGAAAGAATGATGCACGTTTTTATTCATACTCTTTAATAAAGATCGGGATTAGCATGTTCTCTGTAAATTAATCATATGTAGAAGCATATTTCCCTAATTTGTTCTCGACTTTGGTCTTTGCAGGCTACAGGAGTCAAGGGTGAATTAGTGGCAGAACCTGCTGCTAAGAGGCATAAACTGGGAAATGCTGCTGATTCTGCAAAAGATACTGTTCCGAGGTCTTCTGATTCTGTTCCTACTGCAGTATTGCCACATACTGAGTCTTCGTTAGAAAGGAACAAATCAGCCGATAATGTTGTGTTATTTAGTCCAAAAGCAAATACTACGATGGGACTACAGGAATCACTGGGGTCAAAGCAACCGGTTCGTTCATTTGCAGCTGCAGGACATCCTTTTACGGTTAATAGATACAAGCTGGATAACCGACCTACAACTTTTAGAATTCTCCCACCTTTGCCAGCTGGTTTAACAAATGTATGTGCTCTCTCTCTCTCTCTAAACTATGACTAAATATTCGATATGTGTGCACTGGCTTAGTCCTTCTATAGTATCTTGTTAAGTTGCATGGTTGCCAAGGTTCAGTTTATCATGTTATGGTAGGCTGATCTTTTATTTTCTCCCAGATTATTGCCTTGAAGGAACATTTCTCTTCGTATGGCGAGCTATTTAGTGTGGAACTAGAAGATGTTGAACCTTGTGATGATATTGATGAGTCAGAGTCAGAGAGCCTGAGAAGTAGATCGGCTCGTGTGACTTTCACTACTCGCCTTTCAGCTGAGAGGGCATTTTCAAATGGTAAATGTTGGGAGGGTAATAATTTACAGTTTATGTGGGCACAATCAAGTACTCAGAACAAGGATCATGATGGGAGGGAAAATACCCTAGCAGCCCCTAAAGGTCCTAAAAATGTTGATACGCAGCCAGCTGAAGTCACAACACAAATGGATCTTAAAGAATCCTCTGCATCTGGAAATGAAGAGCATGAGCATCCAGAAAGAGACAGAGAGTTGGATCGGATGGAGTTGCATGAAGTTCCTAAACCCTGCTCAACCTCTGTGTCAGGCGAAAGATCACCAAAGCAGGAGGAGCCAAGCCGGAGTGGTGTGTCCGGGGAGGAAGAATCTTTACCTAGTTTAGTTGCAATTTCAGGGGAGAAAGAGTAGGCAAGGTACGTTGATGATCGGCTAATTGTTGGAATTGTACAGTGAGGTAAAATGTTTAATCTATTGAAAATTTTCGCAAGTCCCCGCTGTAGAAATTTTTTGAAACTTTGTTTCGCAATAGTTTCTTTAGTTCTGTGTAAAAGTGGAACTTTCTTGTCTTGGATTGCCCAACCCAGGAAAGGGTCTGGTAGTCAAGTCGGAAAAACCTTTTTCAGCTTTGAACTATTCCTGAAAGATATTTTGGGGATCTTGTCCCATTTCTGTTTCGATTATACCATAGTAACTGAGCCAACCAACCCAGGAAAGGTTTTGATGCAACAATAATGAATACATCATTGCTGGTCACTACATCAAGCATTCAACTGTTTAACTTTTTTTCTCCTGTGTTAAGAGACATTGCAGTTGAAGACACTATGAATCTGGTTCTGCTTTACCATCTCTCTCTTTTTGATCTTCTTCTGTGGTTCGACACCTTTTCATTTCAATTTTTATGTTATGAAAAACATTACTTATTTTCTTAGAATGTTGCTCAGTTATTATGCCTCTCTCTAGTTTTTTTTTTTCTGGAAAACATTTTTAAATATAAAATTTATTTCCTTGCCCTTTTTAATATTACAAGCGTGGAAATATATTTGGTTGGAATATTTTTTAATAAATGACGTCGTTTTAAATTGGATTCTTGAGGTCAAGAAGCCCATTTGCAGACTAAAAAATGGTTGAAAATACAATTAGTTTTAATTTTACTTAAATTTCGCTTCTTTATTTTACTATTTGTAAATTAAAATATGTGGAGAATACGAGATGAGCCATTTCAATCGCTACGACGCCGTTCAGAAAGATAGTTTTGCGGCAAAATTCCTCCGCTCCGCGTCTCAGACACGTATCAAGCGATGAAGTAACTTGTCCTTTCCCTCCATTAAACTTGATTCCTACGACAGTCAGCTCATTCCCCACGTTTGAGAGTATGTAATCTTGTCAACTCGCGGCCTTAAGGTGACCACGAATGTAAATCTGATAATTCTGCCACTTAGCATGCTCGTAGAGCGCGTGTCCTTATTTTCTGGAGACAATAAGCAGAAAATAACACCCTTCTGTCCGGACAGCAAAAGCAACATTTTCAAAATGAAAATAATATTCGACATAAAAAAATTAAAACACAAAAATTATATAATTTTAATTTAATATATATAAAATATCAAATTTTATTAATAATTTACACTATCTTTTATTTTTTATTTAAATTAATAAAACATAAAATTTAAATAATTATGAATAATTACAATTTTAAATTTAATTATGCATATTAATTTACTTATAAATGGCATACATCAGAAGAAAAAAAAGAGGGAAAATAAAATAATTTGCCGCCAGAATAAATTTTAAGTCTCGCATCTCGCGGTTTTTTGAGCACGATATTTTGGTTCCGACAATTTCCAATATATCGCATACGGACAGCAGTTTCAAATTCAATTTCTGGACTTTTTATTTCTTACTTTATTTCTTTTCGTCTCTCTATCTCTATCTCTTTCTTTGTTTAGATTTTTGAGTTGAGCTAAAAATGGACTGACAAAATTGGAAACCCTAATTTCATTTCCATCTTCTTCGTGTTTCAGGTACTTTGCTTTTAGTATTATTTTTTAGTTATCGTATCTCTCTATTTGTTCTTTTCGTTCTGTTTTTTCTTTTTAATTTAGTTCAAGTATCCATCCTCTTGTACATATTAAGAAATATCTACGTATATGCAGGTGAAGAAAAATGAAAACTTTCGTTTCTCGTTTATTAGATGGAATTGATAATCTTGTGTTGATTTTTCAGGTTTCTTTTGTTTGTTTCTCATGTCATTTGGTTGGTGTTTTCAGTTGTGAAGCTTTGAAGTGGGAGGTTGAATCTGTTTGCTTGATAAAGTTTTGTCGTGAAAAAAAAGATGGAAGCTTCCCAAACCCCACGTAAAACCCTGCCTAAAAGTTCTTATCTTGGAAAAGAACCGCATAAAACCCTAGAACCAGATGCCAAAACTATCGAATATGGCTATAGAGCTGCTTCTGCTGGAAACACCCAAGAAAATGGAGTTAGAACCTCTGTAAAGAGAGAACAAAGTTTCAGTGTTGGTGGTAGGGACCGCAAGAAGAGTCAGGACTTCAGTGACAGTGATTCTGAAGACGGAAAGATTAATCCTTTGTTTGATGGAGTTGGGGGTCTTGAGGATTCTGAGATTAATGGAGTGTCTTCTTTATTAAAGATGCAGGAGAGTAAGGGTTTGAGAAAGCTTGGTTCTGTTTTGGATGCCATAGAGAAAGATGAGAAGAATAATGCAAAAGGTGGCACTGCAGATAAGAAATCTGGGAATTTAGGAGGGAAGAAGGAGATGGATGCAGAGGAGGATATGGGAGGTGAGAGGCATGAGTTTGCTAAGGGTGATTTTGTATGGGGTAAGGTTAAAAGTCATCCATGGTGGCCTGGTCGGGTTTATGATCCTGTTGATGCGTCTGATTATGCCAAGAAAATTAAACAAGGAGATAGAATTCTTGTGGCTTACTTTGGAGATCATACATTTGCATGGTGCCATCCATCTCAATTGAAGCCTTTTTACGAGAATTTCGTGGAGATGTCAAAGCAGAATACCTCAAAGAACTTTGGCATTGCAGTGGAGAAGGCAGTGGAAGAAGTCGGCAGGCTTTTGGACTTTAAGATTACCTGCTCCTGTGCACCGAAGGAAAATTTCATTGGAGTTGGTAGATCACTGGCTGTCAATGCGGGTATTAAGGAAGGGCTTCTTGTTCCTGAAGGTGGGGTTGAAAGATTTTCTGCTGTGTTGTTTGAACCATCAGAACTGCTTGCTGTGTTGAAAGGTTTTGCACAGGTTGCTGATGATACTAATATTCTCAAATTTACAGTATTGAAGTGCTGGCTGTCAGCTTTTTACCGTAGACGAGGCTACCAACTACCATCTTTTTCAGATCCGCAGCCAATTCCAGGCCTTGAAGACGATGGAAGCAACTTGATTGTTTGTCTGGGTGATGCTAGTGGTGCAGTGGAAGCCAATACTCGGGGACCAATTGAAGAAGACTGGCTTTCTCCACATAGAGGTCATAAAGATGGTCAAACAGATCAGAGCTTGTTGCCGAAGTCACGAGGGGGTTCAGGGGATGATCAGCATCAAAGAAGGAAACAGAAAAGCATAGCTGAAATCCTGGGAGGCCATGTAGATGCTGGTGCTGAAAGTAAGAAAGATGATGAGGCTGAAGAGGAGTGTGAGTCTATCAAGTTAACAGCATTAGCTGAGACAACGAAGAAGAGAGGCCGAGGTAGACCTAGAATTGTGAGAGGGGAATTAAAACATGGAGAGCAAAGTACTCCTGGCAAAATGGGTGGTGGGGAAATTTTGAATGTGTCTGCATCTTCCTTTGGGAGGAAGAAAAGGAAAGGCAGTAATGAAACTGCTGAAGAGGACAAAATAAATGTGGAGGATGTGGCTAAAGGAAGAAAAGAATTGGACAAATCTGCATATTCCCTTGGAAGGAAGAAAATAAAAGTTGGTGCTGAAGCTGATATTGAAGGAAGCAACAATTTGACATCCAAACCGAGGAGGAAAGAAACAATACTTTCTACACCTCTTGTACCATCAGATACCAAAGTTTCTAGTCCTGAAACTGGTGCCAATGTGGTTATGAAGGAAGTTAGGAAGACACCCGTGACAACAGGAAAGAAGAAAAAAGATTCCACTGGTGAAAATGTTAGCGGAAAAGACCAGAAGGAAGAAATGAAATCTGCAGGAAGCAAGAATGGTGCTGGAAGCATTCGAATTGATCATGATGATGGACAAGAGTATATTGAGCAATGCTCTTCACCAAGAGAGAGAAAGAGGAGTAAATACTTGTCCCCTCCCTACACAGACCTTACGACAGTGCACAGAAAGAAGGAGCTTGAAGTGGAATCTCAGAAGGCTTCAATTGAAATTCAGACTGGTGATATGATGAATAAAGCTACTGGTGAATTTCTGAAACCCTCTCAACTTCTGCAAGATCCTAAGGTCTACCAAAATGAGCCCTTTCAGGATCCTCATGCTGGGAATGATCCTCAAACCACAAAACATGGTCAGAGTATTATTGATCCAAAGAAAGTTAATGTTCCTGCAAATGCAGTGCTTTCTCAAGTGCAGTATGCTGCATGCAATCCTCTGAATTTGAAGGAAAGCAATTCCCTTGAAGTGGTTGGGGAATTTCTTTCTGCATTTAGAAATTCAATATCTTGTAACGAGTCCAGTTACAAACTCCATAACAAGCATCAAACAGGGAGAAAGAGAAAGTCTGAAGAATCTCAAGTTGACCCGTTAAACTTGGAGGAAACTCGGGCTGATATCATTTCACCTGATAAAAGTTCTCAAAGGTCAAAGATCAGAAAGGGTGAAATGAAACCTAACAAGCAGCAAGCTGCCCATCCCCCGGAAACAACACCACCTAGCAAAGAATCAGACAAGAAAGCTCCAGCAGCTGCCCTTTTTGTGACATT
Source organism: Erythroxylum gracilipes (assembly GCA_026413385.1). Lineage (NCBI taxonomy): Eukaryota > Viridiplantae > Streptophyta > Magnoliopsida > Malpighiales > Erythroxylaceae > Erythroxylum > Erythroxylum gracilipes. Next base: position 23,579,922 of record JANZLC010000001.1, read on the forward strand.
TGGCCCTGGATCTTCATTGCCAAAGAAAACTGATCTTGTTAGTATATACCAGAAATATGGAGATTTAAGTCATGAGGAAACAGAAATGTTCTACAATAACTACTGTGCTAGGATTGTATTTCTTAGAAGTTCTGATGCGGAAGAGGCCTTCAACCAATCTCAACTTGTCAGTCCCTTTGGAGCAGCTAGTGTAACTTTCCGACTTCGCTATCTCTCAGCGGAGACCAAGACTCGTGACCTCAAAGAGATATCAAAGCCAAACCAAATTCTTCCAGCGAAGGACACAACAAACACCACTAATGATTTATCTACCTCACGATCATCTTCTAGCGTTGTGTCTGAACTTGGGTATGTAAGACAGAAGCTTGGGATGATGACTGCAATGCTGGGGACGGCAGATGGGAAAATGCCTCCAGATTTGAAATCTCAATTGCAAGGTGAAATTAAAGGTCTTCTGGAGAAGTTGAGCACTATGTGTTGACACTTAAAGGACTTAAGGTTCACAGTGATGTTCCATAGTACTCTCATGTTGTTTAGAACCATACTTGTATTCCTTTATAGTACTATTAATCGATGTGCAGGTTAGAGGATAGAAGTCTTTCCTTTGAGCTATTATTGGCATGTAGGACACTTTTGTTCGTATGTAATAGTATACAAAGGAATTCATGTGAAACAGGGGATTGAAGCTTGTTTTGGTTTCATGAACTCCCAATATGATACAGAGGGCACATATCTTGTAGGATAAAGTTTTAATCTTTCGTTGCAAGGACGGGGAACTGCTCCCTATGGATAGTTCTTTAGCGTGTTTTTTTACTACTGACATCGTGAGAGAGAACTGGAAAGGGATTGGAGTCTTAGCGATCAGAAAACAAAAGATTTAGTTTTCTTGCTTTAAAGAATACGTTGTTAGAACCTTCTGTGTTTGTTTTGCTACAGATTTTAGTGAAAGTCTGACGAGCAATATTATTATTAAAACCTATACAATGTTAAAGAAAGGGAGTGAAATACAGGTCTTGTGATTCCGAGCAAATGTTAGTGTTGAACATGGATTTTGTATGTACCCTTCTATGCATTTTCCATGAACAAACAAGTAATTATTTTATTATACAAGGCATGCTTGTCCAAACACCAAAGTTACAACAGTAAGCACACCATCCAAACCAAACTGGCTGGAACAAAATCAATCATCGACAGGATCCTGGGGGGTTTCATCAGCACCTCGTTTGATCGATATCACAGGGCACTCTGCGTGCTTCTGACAGAACTCGCTTACTGTACCCACAAAGACCCTGTGAAAAAGATCAGCAAGGGAAATGTATCACTTAAATGAGTTATGTATTGATGATAACCATGTACATGTTCATCAGTACAAAAGACAGTGGCAAATCATTTTACAATCTAAAATGATGTTTAAGCATGGAAGAAACCTACAAAAAAAATATACCTCTGAAAAGGGCCAAGACCCCGGCTTCCAACAACTAGAAAATCCGGTTGGACTCGCTTGACTTCAAAGCAGATTACTTCCTTTGGATCACCCTTCTTGATCCAAGATTCACAAGCAATCTACAAGCATTTGGTAGATTATGTTTGAAACCAAAAACAAATTCAAGAGATGAGAAATATCAATTACTAAAAAAATTCCAAAGATCCATGAGGGTAGGTATACAGCAAGAAATATCAGTTACCCCAAACTGATGACACTGATTAACAAAGTACTCCAATAGATGAAGGCCTCTTATCCTCTCCCTATACTTCATACTTTTAAAATCATCAGGGGATGCATATATGCTATCCATGTCATCAAAACCTGGACAAGAACCAGTTATCAGGTAACATTGCTTAAACCACATTAAGAAGAGGGAAAACAATAACATCACACTACATTAGAAGGCAGGGATCAATTAATTATCCAAGAGGCATAACAAATACTAGAGCTAATACCAAAGTAACAAGAATATAACTTGCCTCCTCACTGTAATTTGGATATAAAAACCTTTGACTCAAGTAAGCTACCTAAAACAAAAATTCCATCTCTACTAAGAGGATATATGCATTGCTACCCAGCAAAAGTTATATGCATAAAAGGTGTTTTCTGAAAGTTCAGAGAAGAAGGAACACCATTTACGTAGATGGGAAAAAAGTATTTTATCTAGAAATGGGCAAGATACATAGTTCTCTTCACTATTCTTTATGGCCCTTTCCATCTATATAGATTATCTAATACTAGTCTACAAATAACTAACTTTTACAGTTTTGTTACAGTTTAGACGACAATTACGAAACTAATAGATAACAATAAGGTAGTTTAATGTGGTCTAATGAATCAAATGGGCTGTATTAGCCTCACTTTCACAAATCATTTACGTTTAAATTATCACGCCACCATTGCAATGGGTAATTGCTCTAAAGATACAATCTTTAAGAACTTAAACTAATAAGTCATTAACACAAACAGCATAAAGACATAAATACCAGTAACAGAACACAAGAAAGATCGCGCAAAAACCAATATAGCTCATGACCCAAGACCCAAAAACTTCGAAGATTCAAACTTGCTTAGCTCTAGAGTGACACAGAGAGAAAAAGAACCGTCTTCGTCGGGGACTTGAACATGAACGAAAAGAAACTTGAAATCGGAGGTATTGGAGCGAACAATTTTCTGGAGAGTCCACACGAAAGCTCGCCGGCTACTGATGGAAGGGTGTGGGTAACCTTTGATCGTTGACTCGTTTACCGCAATCATTATCCGAGTCGGCTCAACTTCCATTTTCAGTTTCAATCACTGAGTCGGCGACTCGCTCTGTCTTCTGTATTTGCTTTCGAGAACACTCTTTAAGAATTGTGAACGCGGGGTTATAGTAACGAAGAAAGGTCCGTAGTGCGCGCATAGAACTATATGATAGTGTAAACATTATGCAGGACGCTAACGTACGCCCGGTACCACCTGGCAGTTTTAAGGTAACTCACCGTAAAGAGTCATCGTTGGCCTTAAAATTGGCTGGTCGTACAGTCACTTATATTGTCGTATTGACGTGAAAGTACATAAATGCCCATTAAATAGAAGGATAATATCATTCCAAATGCCTCAAAGATTGATTGGAGTGATAAATAATTTTATTATCATATTCGAATATTTATTATTGCAAAAAATTAAAAAATCCTCATTTTTATGATTTATTTTATTTTATATAATTTATTTCTCTTGCACAAAGAAATAGTAAAATATAAAAGTATATTTCGTATTTACTACTAAATTAAGTGTATTTTACTAAAATAAAATATCATGTGTTATTTAAAAAGAACTAAATTAAACTAACAAATTAATAATTTTTATTATTTTCCACTCAATTTATATATGAAGTAATATAATTTTTAATATTCTAATAATTGTAATGTGATGTAGTAAATAATGGTAATGTGATATATATATATTTTAAAAAGTAAAGATTAAAATACTTATTTTTATGGCTTTTATATATCTTTTGGCATAGTTAATATTAAATTTCTCTTTAAGAAGTTTCGATATTGTTTCCATTTTTTTATTTTTTATTTTCTGGTTCAGTCTGATTCTGCTGAGGATGTACGTTACTACTTGGATCTATAAAGTTGGTAGACTTCGGCTTGGAGATACCTGCAAAACAGCAAAGGTACATCGGGGGTTGATCGCCGGCAAGCCCCTCCGATACTTAAGTCAGTCTTTTGATAAAGGGTTTTGATCGTCGAGAGCAGAGAAAAGTAAGGTGTCAGTATCATACCTGTATCATGACGAAATAGTACCTTATATATGGAATACTGACTAGGTTTAGGTCTTTACGTATGCATGGGAGGTTTTCATCTGCGAATGGGCCGTTGATACTTGGGCCTGAGATTGGGCCTAGCATGACCGACCCAACCATTTTCTATTTTTGTTTGAATTTATAGTTTCTATTTTTTCTTTCGATTCATAAAAGTGAATTTTGTTTTTCATAAATATTATTTAATATTTAATATATTAATTATTAATTATTAATAAAAATTATAAATAATTTTATTTAAATATTATATTTATGAATAATTTAATTTAATTTAATAATTTGTTTAATTTTTAATTACATTAAATAAAATTATTTTAGTAACTATTCATAAATGTAATTAAATTTAAAATATCT
>JANZLC010000001.1:23599278-23610199 GCA_026413385.1 Erythroxylum gracilipes
AGATATCTTTCTTCATATTGCATGTTTCTTCAAAGGTGAAAACAAAGATGTTGTAATGCCAGTGTTCGAAAGCTGTGAGTTTGATGCAGATATTATAGTAAGTGTTCTGGTCGACAAGTGTTTTGTGACCATTTCCGAAAACACATTAGAAATGCATGACTTAATGCAAGAAATGGGAAAGGAAATTGTACGTCAAGAATCTAAATATCCAAACAAACGTAGCAGATTATGGGATCCAAAAGATGTCTTTAAAGTACTTGCAGAGGACAAGGTAAAATTAGTCACTTGTTTTCTATATGAGATTTTTAAGAAAATATACATTGCAGCACTTTGAATTTATGGTTTTCAAATAAATATATTTTCAACGTCCCTTCTATTATTATAATATAGTTTTGAGAATTTTTTGTACTTTCTTTTTTACTAAAAGAAATATTTGATTGTTGTTTGTTAGGGAGCGGAAGCAGTGGAAAGCATAATGTTGGATGTGTCTAAAATTCAAAAGATAGATTTAAATCCAACAGTATTCATGAAAACACCTAATCTTAAATTTCTCAAATTCTATTTGCCATACGGATACTTTGAAGAGCAAAGTAATCTACGTCTCCCTCAAGGTCTTGATTATCTTCCAAATGAGCTAACATATTTTTATTGGGATGGATATCCATTGGAATCTTTTCCAAGCAATTTTCGACCAAACCATCTGATTGTACTTGGATTACCCAATAGCAAGATAAAACAATTCCAGGAAGAAGTCAGGGTACTTATCTTATGCCTTATATTTTCATATAATTAATTTTCTTATAAGTAAGTTTGAAAGCAGCAACGGATGAGAATTAATCCCTTTTCTGTTTGCTAACTGCAGGATGAAAATATAGGATATTCAGTGGCATCTCAACTGTCATGTGGAAAATTTGGTACGATTCTTCGTCGTTTTTGCAGTTTGATTAAAATTCCATCTTACATATATGGATGGCAATTGGGCAAGGTTACATCCCTAAGTTTGGTAGATTGCAAAAGCATAAGTCATATTCCGAGAAGTGGAGTTGGACTTCTAGAAGCTGTTGAAAATCTTAATCTTCAGGGTTGCAAGAATTTGAAAACATTCCCAGAAGTTTCAAGCAACATAAAGTATCTAGATTTAAGTCTAACAGCTATAGGACAGATACCTTCATCATCAGTTGAACACCTTGGCAAATTGGAAGAATTACGAATGTTCCGTTGTGAAAACCTTGAAAGCCTTCCAAGCAACTTTTTCGACGTGTTAACATCTCTTAGAACACTTAATTTAGATGGGTGTCGGTGCCTAAAGAAGCTTCCTGAAATCTCAGAGAACATGTATAGTTTAGAGGAACTTGAGTTAGGTTGTCCAGACATAGAGATACCATCATCTATTGGCAACCTAAAAGGGCTGAAGATTTTAAGTATTTATAGTTGCCCCAAAATTACTTTTGTGCCTAAAAGTGTGGTTAAGTTAGCGAGTCTTGAATCTGTATATCTAACAGGTGACACATCACATCATCCGGTTATGGACCACAATTTATTGCCTTGGTTGTTAAAGGGCACCTCTTTTTTAAAAACATTGATCCTTTACCGCCTGAATTTAACGGAATTACCCGAAGACTTGAGCTTTCTATCTTCTGTAACTCGTTTACATTTAGGAAAAAATAATTTTGAGAGAATTCCTGCAACCATCAAACAACTTTCAAACTTGAGATACATTGACCTAAGTAATTGCAAAAGGCTTATATCCTTGCCAGAACTTCCATCGAGTGTCTTTCAGTTAAACGCTTACAATTGCACATCACTAGAACAAATATGGGCCCTTAAACAGCTAGTCTTTGAGTCAGAAGGCACTAGTAAGAGATTTCATTTACGGAACTGTTTAAAGCTGGATGAAGGTGAATGCCAGGAAGTTGCAGATGTACTGTTAAGATATCACAAGCCAAGGGTATGTAACTATCTTTTTTTCTCTTCTTTATTTTGTGTTGGTATAATCACTAATTTGAGTTTTGAGTTTTGTGTTCTTGTGGTTTAGGTTAGATATCGTATGGATTATCCTGGAAGTAGAATACCAGAGTGGGTCAAGTATCAAAGTATGGGTGATTCAGTGGAAGTCTCCAATCCTTCTCGGTGGCTTAATTGTCGTTTGTTGAGGGTTGCTTTTTCTGTGTGCGTGAAGTCTTCGAGGAAAGGTTTTCATTATGGGTATCTCAGTCTTAGATGTGATGGCTATTTTGGAGACAATAACCATGTTTCCTTCCCAGATTCAACGATTGGTGAACAGGCCATTGGGATGCACTTAAGGAGCACGTGGTAGTCTTTTTTCATGATATATTTTGCCATTCGATATATGGACATGGTTATTCGTTAGGGGATGTAACCTTGTTCAAGTTCAGTTTAAACTATTGTGGTGGAAATATGAAATCCTGAAGTGGGGGGTCACTCCAGTGTGTTCCCAAGGTCAAGATGAACTCTGTCAAACATTCGAGTTTCCTAGTCCAAAGTCCACGGTGAAGATAGAAGAAGCTGTTAATGTCGACTCAAAAGTTAGAAAAAGAAGGAAGAAAACTGTATGTGGACAACTGTCCACATGCAAGAAGAAGAAAAAAAAATGAAGGAAGGCCAGCTGTGGACATACGCGTATAGAAGAAGATCTGTGGACAGTCGGCGTATGGGAGGCCTAGGAGTCCGGGTCCGCTGCCTAACTTTATCTCGACCCAAAAACGTTGTTATGAGCCAGCCTAATGCTGCTTTGGATCAACCAAGCCAAGACCCAAATGCACCGAGAAGAAGCACGAGGATGAAAACACCTTCTAGAAGGGTAGCTGGTTATCAACTGAATTTTGTTATTGCTCATGCCAAGTCAGCAGATCCATAATAACCGGGCACCTTTCCAGAGATAGATTATATATAACCAATGATTGGATGATGAGAGGGCTATCGAATTGACTAAGAAAGTTTTATTGTCATTCTGTTTCCCATCTCCTTCTTCATTGTTGAATCTCCTTTATCTTTTAAGCACAATTTTCCTTTCCCTAAAGCTCTGTAAATCGATACTCTGATTTATAGAAATCCAGTGTTTTCTCTTGTTCCCGTTTGCACTGTTTCATTGGTGCTTTCATTGTCCTCCTGCTATGGGTGAACAACATCAGACTCGTTTCCGTGTGTTAGATGAAAATGTCAAGGCCCTTTCCGAGAACCAGACTCTTCTCCGTCGCGATGTTGATACCATTACTTCCTCTCTGGCTGAGCACAAGCAGATGTTGGAGGAACTTTTGGGCCGCCGTCATTCTGGCTCCCCTGAGTTTCCATCTACCTCTGGCTCCTCGACTCCTCTCGGCCATCACAAACCCGCCCCAGTTCAGATGGCTCGATTTTCAGGCTCGAATTCGGAACGCTGGGTTCCTCAAGCCAATCGTTACTTTGAGTTCTACCAGATTCCCGCTGAGGATCGGATCATGATTTCTTCTTTCTATTTCGACGGTGCAGCTGCTGATTGGTTTGATTGGATGTCTCGCAATAACCAGTTTACAAGTTGGCAAGCTTTCACTAACTGGGTTTTGCATCATTTTCGGGCGGTCGAGTTTGAAGAACCTGAAGGAATCTTGGCCAAGCTCCAGCAACAAGGCACAGTCGATGAATATCGTGCTCAGTTTGAGGCGGTTTCGAATCGCACGGTGCATCTGCCGAATCACTTTCTGGTGCAATGTTTCATTTCTGGGTTACGTTCCGATATCAAGCACTCAGTGTTAGTGCATAGGCCCACTTCCCTCTCTGATGCTATGTCACTGGCCCAGATCCATGAACAGCGGATCCATTTTGAGAAAGGCTTAGGTCGGCCTGCTCTTGGCCAAACAAAACCCTTATTGCCGACACCCAGGCCCCAGACCCTACAGCCATCCTCCACCCCTGCCTTCTCGGCCGCTCCCTTGCCCAGTGGCCCCAACCTTCCTTTCCGCAAATTATCTCCGGCAGAGGTTGCTCACCGTCGAGCCAAGGGTCTGTGCTTTCACTGTGACGAAAAGTATACTCTCGATCACAAGTGCAAAGCCAAATCCCATTTGCTTTTGTTGGAAGAAGAGGTTGAGCCACCTGATAGTCAGTTTGAGACCGATTTCCCGACTTCCCAACCACATCCAGAGCCGATTCCACCCACGGACCCGGATTTACCCCAACTGCTTTCTTCCATTTCGTACAATGCCTTGGCTGGTGGATGCTCTAGTTCTACGCTGCGTTTTCACGGTGTTGTCAATGGCAAGTCGGTGTAAGTATTATTGGATAGCGGAAGCACTCACAACTTTATCCAGACGCGCATTGCCAAATTTCTGGGTTTATCTGTCTGTGCCACACCTAGTTTCTCTGTGTTGGTAGGCAGTGGTGAGCGGCTGTTGTGTACCAGTGTTGCTCTTAAGGTTCCATTAGCAATTCAGGGGCATGAAACTCTCATTGATTTCTACGTTTTGGATATTCAAGGGTGGGACATGGTTTTGGGCATTGCTTGGCTGTCAACACTCGGTCCGGTGGTCACCGATTATGGTGCGGCAACGTTTGAGTTCAACTGTAACGGCTCCAAGATTGTTTGGACTGGCGAGTCTTCTTCTTCCTCTCGCCAAATTCAATTTCATGGCCTTCGCCGTTTATCTAAAACTGATTCTGTAGCTGCTTATTTTCGGCTGGAATTTGTTGCTGATTGTGAGGAGCCGTCTCCATTGCCCCATGTTGTTGCCATTTTACTGGCTGAGTTTGACGACGTTTTCACTCGCCCCCAGGGTCTTCCACCAATTCGGCCTTATGATCATGCCATCCACCTCTTCCCATCGAGCCAGCCAGTGAACGTCAAGCCCTACCGTTACCCTCATTTTCAGAAGCAGGAGATGGAACGATTGGTCTCAGAAATGTTGCACAACGGTGTTATCCGTCCCAGCACAAGCCCCTTTTCCTCCCCTGTGTTATTAGTCCGCAAAAAAGATGGTACGTGGCAATTTTGCGTCGACTATCGTGCTCTCAACGCCATCACAGTGAAAGACCGATTTCCAATCCCCACCATTGATGAGCTGTTCGATGAGCTTCATAGTGCCCGTTATTTTTCGAAGCTTGATTTGTTAGCTGGGTTTCACCAAGTGAGAGTACGGTCTGGTGATGAGGAGAAGACCGCCTTCCGAACACACGACGGGCATTACGAGTTTCTCGTTATGCCATTCGGGCTTACCAACTCACCATCGACCTTTCAAAGTTTGATGAATGATGTGTTTCGACCTGTGCTTCGCAAATTTGTCCTCGTTTTTTTTGACGACATACTGGTTTACAGTCCCACCTGGAACACTCACCTTGAACATCTTCGTCTCGTACTCCAATTGTTGCGTGATAACAAGTTAGTGGCTAAGAAGTCCAAGTGCTTGTTTGCATTAACTTCAGTGGGCTATTTAGGGCATGTCATCACACAAGAGGGTGTGGCCGTTGATCCTGCTAAAGTATCTGCTCTTCTAGATTGGCCAGAACCCCAAAACATTCGCGATGTCCGCGGTTTCCTGGGTTTAGCAGGATATTACCGACGCTTTATCCGTAATTTTGCTTCGGTGGCTGCTTCGTTGACGGATCTGTTACGCAAAGATGGTTTTTGTTGGAGAAGCAAGTCCAGTGAAGCGTTCATCTTACTCAAGAAGTTATTGAGTTCTGCACCAGTGTTGCAATTACCAGACTTTGATAAGCCTTTTGTGATCGAAACGGATGCATCGGGAACGGGTATCGGTGCTGTTTTGTCCCAAGATAAGCACCCAATTGCATTTTATAGTCAACAGCTGTCTAAACGTATGCAACACGCATCCGCTTACCAGAGGGAAATGCTAGCTGTTACTCAAGCGGTGGCAAAGTGGCGGCAGTATCTTTTGGGCAGAAAATTCACTATAATTACTGATTAGCAACCTCTGAAGAGCTTAACAGACCAAGTAATACAGACTCCGGATCAGCAACGCTGGTTGAGTAAGTTGATTGGCTTTGATTTTGAGATTGTTTATCGCCCTGGCAAACAGAATGCTGCTGCGGATTCTTTATCACGGATACCAGTTTCTCACTTCCTGGCTTTATCTCATATCGCTTACGATATTGTTGCCCATCTTTGCTTGCTTAATACTACTGATCCAGAGCTCGTCTCCCTCCAGCAACGATTGCGTAGTAACCCATCCGACATGGCTGGATTTTCTATTTCTGATGGCTTATTGCTGTTTCGGGGCCGTTTGGTCGTGCCTTCTACTTCGTCTCTGTGCCAGCAACTATTGTTTGAGTTTCACTCTTCTCCGGTGGGCGGGCATGCTGGCATTACACGCACCTTCCACCGACTCTCCTCGAATTTTTATTGGCGGTCAATGCGCAAGGATGTTCGTAAATTTGTCAGGGAGTGCCAAGTTTGCCAACAAATGAAGGTATCCTCTCTGCTGCCTGGTGGGCTGCTTCAACCTCTGTCTATTCCTAATATGGTCTTTGAAGCAATCTCTCTTGATTTCATTACTGGTTTACCTATTTCGAAGGGAAACTCTGTTATTTTTGTGGTTGTTGATCACCTTTCGAAGTATGCACATTTTATTGGGTTGCCTGCCAATTTTACTAGTGCATCTGTTGCGGTTGCTTTTGTTCAAGAGGTTGTTCGGCTACATGGAATCCCTGCTGAAATTATATCAGACCGTGATGCTCGCTTTGTAAGCGATTTTTGGCGTGAAATACATCGGTTGCAAGGCACTATCCTTTGCATGAGTACTGCTTATCACCCGCAGTCCGACGGGCAAACCGAGGTACTCAATAAATGTTTGGAGATGTACCTTCGCAGTTACGTGGCGGACAATCCTTCTTCTTGGATGCAATATCTTCCTTGGGCAGAATTTTGGTACAATACTGCCTATCAGACAGCAGCCAAGATGACACCTTTTGAGGTACTTTATGGCAGGCCACCACCATCTATTCCGCGCTACATCAGAGACTCTTTTGGCAATTCCTTGGTTGAAAGCCAACTTCTTGACCGAGATCGGGTGTTAGCTCTATTGAAATCCAATCTTAGGCAAGCTCAGGACCATATGAAACTCTATGCTGACAAGAAACGTCAAGAGGTTGTTCTCGCAATTGGAGATTGGGTTTATGTTAAATTGCAACCCTATCGGCAGCACTCTGTCCGCTTACAACAACACAGCAAGCTTGGGAGACGTTACTTTGGGCCTTACCAGGTTCTTTCTCGAGTTGGTTCAGTGGCTTACAAACTCGAGCTTCCACCATCTGCTAAGATTCACCCAGTGTTCCACATCTCTCAGCTCAAAAAGTGCGTAGGCAGCCCCGATCACCAGGTGACCCCATTACATTTGTCGGATACATCTACACCCACCCTTGAGGACAAGGCTGTTCTTGATGAGGGGGGTAATGTTATGAGCCAGCCCAATGCTGCTTTGGATCAACCAAGCCAAGACCCAAATGCACCGAGAAGAAGCACGAGGATGAAAACACCTTCTAGAAGGGTAGCTGGTTATCAACTGAATTTTGTTATTGCTCATGCCAAGTCAGCAGATCCATAATAACCGGGCACCTTTCCAGAGATAGATTATATATAACCAATGATTGGATGATGAGAGGGCTATCGAATTGACTAAGAAAGTTCTATTGTCATTCTGTTTCCCATCTCCTTCTTCATTGTTGAATTTCCTTTATCTTTTAAGCACAATTTTCCTTTCCCTAAAGCTTTGTAAATCGATACTCTGATTTATAGAAATCCAGTGTTTTCTCTTGTTTCCGTTTGCACTGTTTCAACCTCAAAACTCCTATTGATCTCTCTGTTTTATTTCAAAGTGTATTGAATTGCTAATCTCATGGTCATGATTTCATAACTGTCTACTTGAAGATGCTGAAATCAGGTGCAATAGATATGGCTTATCTTAGGAGCACCCTGGAGTTCGCATTGATTACTTTACGAAAACTTTTTGCTCCGGCGAATGATGAGGCGATGACAGTGTTACGTAATAAGATACTGAGAGAACTAGGAGGGGTACCTCTACCTGGGGATGAATCGAAAGTTCCATATGTCCTCTCAATTATCAAAGGACTGGGCTTCACTTTGCAGGAGATTCAGGTTGGTTTCTTATTTCAATGTTACGTTTGGAGCTAGGATGCCTAGATGAAATTTCTTGGGTGAAGGACTGGTTCCAATTTTCTTAATTCCTTATCAGTGGTTTTTAATAGCTCTTAGTACCTAGTATAATGGTACGAATAATACTGTTAGCACCAATTGAACTTGTTCACTGCTGACTAATGCTAATTTATAAGTCAGTTGCCAAGTATGTGAAATAGATCTTTACAAGATTTTTTTTTCTGAATTTGTATCTTGTTTTTTTTTCTGTTTATATATTTCAATGCTGAGAATGGCTGATCTTGAGTAAATGGTTCTTGTCTACTGAGATTTCTGGAGTCGTATCAAGGATACATACAAAGTTTTTGTTCATAAGGGCTCTGATTCTTAAATTAGGGGTTCTTATTTTGAGATCTTTATTACCCTCCCTTCTCTTTCTATTCTATAGTAATCATTGGTCCCTTGCTTTCAGACTCTGAAGAGAGAGATTAGTCGAGCACGTATTAAACTCTTGGAGCCAGTCATTAGGGGCCTGCTGGTTTGAAGTATCTTAAAATGGCTTTTGCCAATCGTCATGGACCTCCAGGTGCTGCTCCTTCATCTCTACCGCTGACTAAGAAGTGGCTTTCATCTGTTTCTCCAGATGTGGAGCAGGAATGGCATGAGCACATGGATTATTTATGTGATTTCACCAAAGACAATGATTCTTCTGAAAATTTATTTCCATCTACTGTTCGGACAGGGGGTACAACCTATTCAGTGCCAGAAATTAAATCGTCGGCTTTTAATGCAAGTTGTGGACTTTATTACTGAAGATAATTGTGAACCTTGGCAGTACGTGATCAACTAGAGTGTCCCAAGGAACTAGGCTTGTAAAGCTTTTTAATAGGGTTGAAGACCTGACCTTGGAAGATCTGCCAAAAACCCTAAAACTGAATGTGTTCAGGTTGAGAACTGTTCAATTGCAAATTCAGAAAATTATTGTCTATCTCTATCAGGTAAGTTCAAATTCATCACCAGAACCACTTCAAATCTTTCCTTTATCCTTCTATTCATGGTATGACATGCACATTCCTTATCCTTGCGACTCCTGTGCTTTCTCCATCTTTGTTTTTATATTTCATCTTAACTATAATCATGATATGTTACTGTTAGCATGTTGGTCTTCCGTCAAAGTCTAATGGTTAAGAACTTGGTCACCAATTCTGCTGACGTGGAGTACATAGTATGTATCATAGTGTTTCGAGCAGCTTTGCAAGCTTCTCGACGGTGTGGAAGAAGTGGGATTATCTGACATTATTGAGAAAATCAATGGGACACTAAAAGGTTGTAATCAACTCCTAGATATTGAAAAAGTCCAAGACAGCAGGACAATAATGGCAAACATGTTAGCCAAAAGCTTGCAAGCTGGGGATGCTGTATACACATACGTTTCCCACTCTATTTATCTTGCTTTAAGGGGAGGTGTATTTGGAGGAACTGGGTTAAACGGAAGGAGATTGGTTGAGGTAGCTCTTCGGAGAGTTAGAGCAGCTGTTCTAGCAGATAGGGTGATTGTGGCTGCTGACGTTCTGATTATGATTGCAGTGTCTCACTCAGTGTTCTTCAAGAATGGTACAAGGTGATACTGGAAAACTTGTAATTCTAATTCCTTTAACTATTTATGAATGATAGATGGGATTGTGTAACCTATTGTACATAGTGTAGATATCATGGCGTCGATGCCAATTGAATACTAGTACTTGATTTGATTTGCTGTGTGAATTGGAAATTGTGAAGGATATAATACTGTCTTCATCATTGTGTACGTTGTGGTTTTCACGGTTGAATAAGGTCAGTTTTGACAAAGCTCGTGAGTTTAGTATATCATAGGTTCTTAACTATTATTGTATGACTAAGGGTAAGTTTGAATAGAGTAAATGTTGAATTAAAAAGAAAGTGGAGTCCAAAGAAAATAAATATGTTTAGAATCATTTTGACGAATAATTATGTTTGAGTTTAAAAACAAAATAGTTGGAGTCAAATTAAACATTTAAGGGTTAAAAATGTGTTATAACAAAAAATTTTAATAACTTTGGAAAAAAGAAGCTTCTATTATATAGTTTTATTTCAACTAATTTAGAATGTTGTTTAGTAAACCCCAAGCTAATTCCGTTACCTTTTTGTATATATCTATTTATATAAATAAATGTAAAGTTAATTATAAAAAATTTCAAAATTGTACTATTAATTTGAATTAAGAAATAATTTTAAAATATTTTAATTTTTAATTTTATAAAATAATTTATGGTTAAATTTTTATTAGTAATATGTATACTATGTTTTGACAAGGCAACACGTATGTTTTCATCCATACGTGTTGCCAATGACAATGCAACACGTATGGATGAAACAGAAGGCTGTCATCTCATCTGACGCGTGCAATATTTTTTTAAGCCAAAAATGCGCTTCTGGTATTTTCTGGCGGCCTGCACCGAAAACCTCCAAATGACATATCTTAAAGCACACCAAACCCATCTACTTTCTCCTCCTCCTGTTGTTTGCAACTTACTATCCTTCACCTTCACCTATTTCTTCTTCAATTGATTCTGTCACTCCCATGGCCACCCAGCAGTTTGGAAACACCATGTATTTATCAGCTTCAGAGGTGAAGACACTCGTCATAACTTCGTCTGTCATCTTTACGATACTCTTTCTCGCAAAGGCCTCAAGACTTTTGTAGACGATCAACTTCCGAGAGGGAAGGAAATCAACTCTGAACTTCTTCAAGCTATACAAGATTCAAAAGTTGCTCTCATTATTTTCTCTGAAAACTATGCT
>JANZLC010000001.1:23676381-23686407 GCA_026413385.1 Erythroxylum gracilipes
TCATATATCATGGACTTCATCAATTGGCTCATTGATCAATATCAATTCATAAAATGCGCACCAAATTAATGAAAATGCCTTTCTTTATTTACTCATAAAGTCTGTACTTATGAACAAAATGTGCTAAAGGGGATTGCCTTTAGGGCACTACTCTAACAATGACGAATTCCATTTTCTTCACAAAATTGATTGAATTCCTTTCAAAGAAATTCTCCACCTCTGTCCGTGCGAAGCACTTTTATACTAGTGCCACTTTGCTTTTCAACAGTTGCTTTGAATTTCCCAAAATTCTCAAATGTTTCTGATTTGGATTTTAAGAAATAAACCCAACTTACTCAGCTGAAATCATCTATGAAGAGAAGGAAGTAATTGTTGCCGCCAAGTGACTTTGTGTTCATGGGACCACATAGGTCTGAATGGATTAGTTCATGACAAGCTTTGGCTCTTCGTGCCTTTCCGGTCGGAAATGACTTTCTAGTCTGCTTGCCGTGGATACATCCTTCACACGTATCCAGCGTTTGAATTTTCAGTAAGCCATGAACCATTTCTTTTCTTTCTAGCAGTTGCAACCCTTTCACATTCAAGTGTCTATATTGAAGATGCCACAACTTTGACTCATTTTGTTCTCCAGCTATGAAGGCAAAATCTTCCACAGTGGAGACTTCAAGTGGAAACATTTTGTTCTTGGTCATTTGTTCATTTACAATCACTTGCCCTGATTGTTTCTCTTTAATAATGCATTTTTCATCATCGAACATAACCGAGTATCCACTAGCCATTAACTGTCCAACACTTAACAAATTGTATGCCAAGTTAGGAACAAATTGAACATTGTGTAAAAGCTTAGTTTTACCTTGGCTAGTTTTGATGGCCACCGTTCCTTTTCCCTCAACTTGTATTGCTTGATCACCTCCCAATCTGATCTTCTTTTTCTGAGTCTCATCAAGTTTCTTAAAGATTCCCTTCTTCCCTGTCATATGATTGGAACACCCGCTGTCAACAAACCACTGTTCACTTTGTCTGTCATCTGAATCACTATATGCCATAAATAATTTACTTTCTTCATCAACTTCTTCCGCAAATTTTGCTTGTTTATCTCTGAACCAACAATCAGCTTTCACATGTCCATATTTCTTGCAATGATTACACTAAATATTGCCTTTATTGTTGTTATATCGCTGCTCAGATCCTCTTCCTCTGCCTCTGCCATGGCCATAATTCTTTCCTCGAAATTTTCCTCTGCCTCTTCCTCGACTTGCAGCTTTTTCTTGCACCCTTGAGCCTTCTCCTTTTGCTTGAAATGCCTTTTCTTCATTCTTGTCTTCTAGTCGATTGGTTCGAGCTTCATAAGATTGCAAGCAACCCATAAGCTCATCAAAAGAATAAGTGGACAGATCTTTGGACTCCTCAATAGCTGCAACCACATGATCAAATTTAGAAGGTAAACTCCTTAGAAATTTTGTCACAACTGTCTTCTCTGAGATCTCTTCTCCATAAGACCTCATTTGGTTGACAATTGCTTCAATTTTGGTTAAAAAATCCTGCACTAATTCTCCATTCTTCATATGTAGATTTTGGAATTCACGATTAAGTGTCTACAACTTAACCCTTACTACTGTGGATGAGCCATGATATGCTGGCTGAAAAGTTGTCCACGCCTCCTTTGCTGTTGAGGCTACTGTAACTTTGGAGAAAATTGACTTATGGACCGCTTGTTGAATGAAGAACAAGGCCTTTGAATCTTTTTTCTTGTTTTCTCTCAATCTGGTCTCCTCGTCTCTATCATTGTAGCCATTTTCCACCAAGCCCCACAGCTCTTGTGTCTTGAATAGTGTTTTCATTTTGATGCTCCAAAATTTGTAATTGTCTCCTTTGAAAATGGGCATGGAAGGCTGGGAAATATTTACTGCAGTGCTGTTGTTTTCCATGTCGATACGCCCAAGGTATGAAAGCAATGAGGCTCTGATACCAAATGTTAGAGTTTAAGTGGAGAACTATTGCAATAGCAGATTAAGAGAAAATAAGAAGATAAAGAAAACTGATCTTATTACGTAAATTGAAGAGCAAGCCTTGCCTATTTAAAGGCTTACAAATAACTAATTAGCATAAAAATAGGAAACTAGGTGTTACATGCTTTGACTAAAAACAGAAAAATAAATTCCAGATTTTGCTAACTAATCTTGAGAAGATTCTGCAGATATTTGCTACAATAAATTTTGGATCATATTTCCAACAGATTTACCAACTCCACTAGGTCCAAGAATAGCCATGATTTCACCTTCTGTTGTTTCTCCAGATATATCATTTAATAGAACGCTCATCTCAGAAGAAGAATCCTTTGCACCAAAGGGAAATGATAACTTTTTCCCAACTTTCACACTGTAAGTTAAATTATTGAACGAAAGAACAAAATGATTTGACGGAGGCATGTTGCTACAATCATTTTCAAGTTGGACGACTCGATCATGAACAAGAGTATCATAGTTGGAAGCAACAATCTCTGCCTCTTCCACATGCATGGGGAGCATTGCAGCACTTGGAATCATACCAATTATTAATTTTTTGGTGTAGTTATGGAGCTCCATTTGTTGGATAGGTCAAGGACTAGCAATATGTCACCGGCCAGAACCCACCTGGGACATCCTTGGACTTATACATTAGGCATGTGAATATTGTGTCGTTGGTGTTAAGTGAGAGGAGTTCCACGACTCTGTCACCTTTATAACTCTACCAAGTCTAGAGGGTCAAAGCCCTTCTCTATGAGAACTAATACCGCAAAACGAAAGTCGTACGTCTAAGGACAAAGTGGGTGTAACGTAGTGCTGTCAGGATCCTCTGTCCATTTTCTTTGTCCCTACCCTGTTTCATTAAATCTCAGTCATCTATTTATACGGGACCTACATAACTGGATAGCTGAGATTCAATAGAACAAGATAAGGACAGGAAAAATGGACATAGGATATGTCCCCTACGTAATGTGTAAATAATAGCAAGTTCTGTTGGCAATTCTGGACACAGTTTAATTATGACGTGGAGCAGACGACCATATCTATGTAGCGTAGCCCGGAGTGGTTGATTTCCAATTTGTTTAATCACACAGAGTTTATCGGAGTATGATGGTCACTACTATTCGGTATATCTTGTTGGTTCTTGTGACAATGACGTAATAAAATCATTTTTTAAACTAATTTTTCCTAACCAGTTGCTAGCAAAAATATTATCCTGGACTCTGCGCATCAGGTGCTCAAAGCATGTACAATTACGTCTTAAGCTACAGTGGGCCACACTGCTAGCCATAACAGGTGCATCGCCTGGTCCAAACCTAGTGAGAGATGGATCAAGCTGAATACCGATGGAGCAACGGAAGGGTTAAATCGAAATACCTCTGCTGGGAGCCTCCTTCGCGATAGCACTAGTCGTTGGGTAGGAGGTTTTGTTCAAAATAATTGCCTTTGCTCGCCTTTGGATGCTGAATTATTGGGTGTATATTTGGGACTACATCTGGCTTGGGAAATGAGAAACCGGCAAGTTGAACTTGAAGTCGACTCCTTGGTTGTTATTAACATTCTCTCCCCGTCAGGCTCGCAAACACACATGAACTCCTCCTTAGTTCGGGCCATTCATGCCCTACTAGCGAAATCCTGGACGGTTCGAGTTTGTCATGTATTTCGTGAAGGTAATCGATGCACTGATTGGCTTGCTTCCCATGCGAAAGTGTACGACTTCGGAATTACTTATTTAATGCATCCCCTTTCGAGATGCCTCGCAATCTTTTATGAGGATATGTCTGGAGTTTTAACCCCAAGACCCACTGTTTAGGCCTCGCTTTTCCTCTCTTATATTCACGAAAAGAAAAAGAGCAAGTTTCATGAAGTATATAAGATTAATTGTAAAGAACTAATCAATAGAAAACAGTTGGTCAGTTGTTGACTCGATGACCATTGGCCACCGTCAGTTGATTAGATTGTTTGTAGGAATCTTCACATAAGACAGCCTCAAGAATCATTACATGATTGGCTGCAACCTGTAGCTTTAAAATCTTAATGATGTTTTATTTTAAGATCGTCATTACTCACTAACGACCCTAGATTATCATACTATACTATAATGTTTGGTCCACACCTATTCTGTCATTTTGGTCGGGTAGCATATTTTAAAATATTTAATCTTTTGAGTTTTTTCAATTTAATCCTAAATTTTTAAATTTTTCAATTTAAGGATTAATCTTTTATTTCAATTCAAAATTTTTACTTATATAATTAATACATAGACATCTACGTGATATTTGATAGATACCTCATCTCAATAAAGTTAATATTTTAACCAAGTTTTAAAAAATTGGTCCTTAATTAAATTTTTTAAAGATTTTAGCACTAAATTGAAATGATTAAGTACTGTTTAATTTGTTATCCCTTTTTTATATTAAATTGTGTTGTTCACTCCAATCTAAATGATTTTTTTTAGGCACGCAGTACTTTACATAGACAATCATTCCATAAAAAATAAATGATAATTGACAAACTACATGGGTGATATGTGTTAAACATATTAATTTATTATATTTATATATTATTATTTTTATTTAAAATGTAATAATATGTAATGTTATATTAATAAATAAAATAATCAAAATTTCATTTATAATATATTTATAAATAATTAATTTGATAATGTTAATATTAATAAATAAAATTATTATTTTATTAATTTTATTAATTTATCGTTTTTGATAATCAAAAACGTATTATTCAGTTAAAATGATAATAATTAGGTCTTTTGTTAAAATTTTATTTATCATATAGTAATAGTTATAAATAAGATGACTATTATATTATAATAATTTATAATTATGCAATAATATTTATTTGATCTATTATTTACGAGGATAACAAATTTACAGTATCAAACGTTTTGAACTCTTTTATTTCAATATAAAAATTTTAATTTAATGTCAAAACTTTTTAAACTCATACAACTCAAATTAAAACATTGATTCAGTTTATTTTGACTTGATAATAAAAATAATTAAATAATTATAAATTAGGTAAAATTCCCTTTTAGATCCTAACATTTTTTAATTAAAATTTAGATCAAACTCTAATATTTTAAAGTGAAAAAAAATCCATTACTTTCAAAATTAGTTGAGTCAAACTCTTAATTAATAGCACTAGAACAAAAATAGGAATTGGCGACGGAAAAATAACGACGAAAAATAAACCGTTGCAAATTACTGACAGTTTTTATTAGTCCGTTGGAAAATTTATCAGGAAAAAATAATTTAGTGACGGAATAATATCGTCCGCAATTAAGGCGGGAATTGATAGTGGAATAATGAAGTTTTAACTTTTCCGACGGAATATTAACGACGGCGATAAATTTTCAACCTATACGTCGTCGACTGGTTGCGGTTGAACGTTATTAACTTATTGACCTATCATTTTTTTTTATTTTTTTGCATTTGGTGAGTCTCATGGTGCTGGTGTGAAGCCTAGGTGTACTGGTGGGATTTACTGCCTAAAGTTAACCTACAAACCTTAATTCTTAATCCTTTGTTGCCCTTCTACTAGTTGATTTAACATCTCCTGTCATTCGACATCTTCATCAACCATCTCCATCTCTGTAACCTTCATTGACATTTAGCCCATACCTAAGGTTTTTAGTTTTCTTCTTCCTCATTGTTGGGTGACTTATAACGTTTCCAATAATGTATTTATTTCCTTAGTTATAATTTATAAAGATTCAAACTTATATATATGTCCTTCATCCTCGGATACGAGACAATCCCACATGTGTTGATGTGATCAATGTTAAGGAGTCGTCGTGTTGTGTGGGAGCATTTAGACTCAGTTGTTTAGGAGAAGAGGTTTTAAAAATATATTGCGAATAAGAATCTTCTGTTCATTGTATAAGTGATGCATTGTCTGTTATGGTTCCTTTTTCTGTCCAACTGTTGTCTTTTTGCAGAAGTTATGCCATTTTGTCCATTTTTTGTGGTCTTTGAAATCAAATAAGCATTATCATGTTCTTATATGAACTCACCATATCAATTTAGATTAAACTTGTAGGTTATGTTAGTTCAAAACAACATCATCTGCATAGATTTAGACTGCTGATTGTTTATTCTCTGTAACCATAGTTTACATTTTCATCAGACTAACCAATGAAGCATCTTATGGAAATTTTCTCTAAACACCATACTTATCTAGGCTCTATTTATGTTATCATGTGAAGACGCTATTGTAATCATATTTTAAAATTTGCCAAATCATGCCAAAACCAGATTTTGTAGATTCATATTTGACTGCAATTAAATATAGAAGTATAAACATATCAGATATTAGATAATTAATCTCAAAAACTAAACTATATTACGAGCGAGTTAAATTGTATTCAACTTATTCTTAAATATGTTCAAAAGAAGAATGATATGGATTTATATCATTTTTACCCATTGAAACCAATAAAAAAGAGTGGTTGGATCTCAAAAAGACTACTCTCTATTATTTTGTACTCCTTAAGATAAGAAAATGTAACAACCCTTTAAGCTCTTTTTTTTTCCTACTACAATTTGTATGCTTATAATGTGGCAAAGATATTAAAGAGATAATTAGCTTTTGACATATACTTAATTTAAATGGATAAGGTGGGTAGCCATTTTTAACCCATTGAAATTTAACCTTTACACTACCACATTTACAACTTATAAAAAAGTTAAACCTCAACTTTGAACTATGCCAAAAGATAGCATTAAGAGTTTTATGATATAATATGTTGATGGTAAAACTAATAATATCATTTTCATTACATTGCTTTGTAAAATTTACAAGCCAAAAGGAGTTAGTGATATTGTGAGAAGCAAATTCCCAGGCATAACTAACTTAAGTATATGTGATGGATTTTATTACCTATAGTTACCAGTAACAAAGTGAAAAGAATTATAAGAGAAGGAAAAAAGGCATTGATAATAGGTAATGGTTATAGATAGTCAACTTATAAAAGATATGTGTTTAAGTTGAGACAAAAATTCTAACATTTCTTATTACCATTATTACAAAGTTAAGTATATGGTAGTAAAAGAATTAATTGCTTTTGAATATTAATATCATGATTATACACACACACTTATAAAAAGAATATTATTTATTGATGTAATATGATTTATTATACATATGAAAATTTGTATCTATTTTGTATATAATTTAAATAGTTCAATTTTAATGCAATGTTATATAATGATTATAAGTAGGAGTGTAATGGCTTAATATAAAGGTATAAGGCCTTTTTATTCTAGAAAGCTCAAATTAGAGGCTTGAGTTGACTTGTACGGACAAGGAAACTATCATCTTTGAGAAAGTCCACTTTGATTATGTAAGTTATAGACATATTCCTAACGATACTATTGGGTATTGGATTTCAAATTTAGTAAGTCTTTGAAACTTATTAAATAAAAAAATAGAGATACTATATACCTGAAGCTAAAACCTATTCAACTCGGGTTGAGACTATTAACTTTAGATCGAGCCAAATCTAAACTCAATTGTCATCGTTATATGCAAGTACAACATGACTAAAACAAATTATTGTCTAAAGTTAAGGAAGTAAATAAGGAGGAAATAGTGGGAGTAGACTATGAATCTATTATGAACGTCATACATGACCAATACGAGGAACTTATATGACAATTTAGTGAAGTTTGGGATATGATAGAAAAATATGGAGCTACTATAACTAACCTACAACATAACTCACCTATAATTATTAGGATGGATGACTTTGATGTGTACATGAGGTTGAGGGGGCTGCCAACTACTTAGGAGAGTTAAACTTAAGAGGTGATAAAAGGAAGAAGAACGGGAGGTAAGGAGGAGATATATTCAGTATGGACTATAAAAGAGGATATGAAGCAGGGGTGAATAATTACCTAGATAGCATCATGATAACCTTATCACCTTTTATAAGGAAAGTAGATCCATATACCTACTTGAAGTAAAAGAAGCATATGGAGCTAGTTTTTGATTATTGTAACTTTTCAAAGAGAAAAAGGTTAAATTGACTGTTGTAGAGATTAATGATTATATGGTGGATTAGTGAGATCAACAAATTCTCACTAGAAGGAAGAACTAGTAATCTCTTATCAAAATTTAAGAGGAGATGAAGATTTTGATAATAAAATAATTTGTGCCAAGTTCCTGATGTAGAGATCTCTACTAACAATTACAAATAATACTAATCTCCTCATTTTCGGCATCACCGAACTTCTCAGCCGCAATTGGACGGTTCCCCCTCGTCACACTTACCAGGAAGGTAATCGGTGCGCTGACTGGCTTGCCACTTTTGCAGTCAATTTTGATTTGGGGGTTACCACTTTTGTAAATGCACTCTCTGGGTGTCTTTTGATCTTTCTCGAGGATATGACGGGGTCTCGTCACCCCCGCAGTATTATCTAACTGTTTGTTCTACTTTCCTTTCAATGCAATATATATATATATATTTCAAGAATATGGATGAGTAATATAAAGAGATAAAGGTTATCATAGCTAGGAAGAACATAGAGGAATATCAGGAGGTAGAAAATGACTCGATTTAATTATGAGTTGAACCCAAAAATTATCAAGTGGAGCTACACCATAATGTGAAGTCAGAGGATGCAGTGCACTAGTTATAAAGGTAGAAAGACAACTTAAGAAGAGGTCTTATAACCATTTTGGTGTTTCTAACATAGGTTCTTTATCATGGAGCAAATCATTAAGTAGAAAGGAAGATAAAGTTCCTAAACTTAAATATGAAGTAACTAAAACGAACATGCAAGCACCAAACGAAGAGAAGTTTAGATCAATTTCACTTCAACAATTAGGAATCGAGATATCAAATACTTTAAGTGCTTGAGGAGAAGAAATATAACTTCACAATATCCTAAAAAGAGATTAATAATGATAAGAAGGATGGAGAGTATATGTTTAACAGTAAAGATGAAGTAAAGGATGATATGCTTATATTAGAGGATGCTAGTTACGGTGAGTGCATTGAGAGGCTTAAAGAGAAAAGAATTATGATCACTAGGAGATTGTTAAGCACACATATGGGGAGGAGGATTTGAGTGAGAAGCGGAAAAACCTCTTTTATATTAGATGTGCCATCAATGATTAAATGTATAATATGATCATAGATGACAGAAGTTATACTATTGTAGTTTATATGGAATTAGTTAAAAAAATTAGGGATGCTACCTACAAAACATCCTAAACCATATAATCTGCAATGATTGAATGAGAGTGCGAAGGTTTAGGTAACAAAATAGCTGATGGTTTCTTTCTGAATTGTGAGGCACAAGGATAAGGGGTTGTTAGATGAGTTCCAATGTAAACAGGAAAAACTCTTTTGAGATGTCCTTAACATTTCAATAGAAGAGTCATGCATGATAGGTATAAGAGAATACTTTCTTTTACCATTAACGACAAATTGATCACCCTTACTCTATTTTACTCTATTTGAGTTTATAGATTTAACTAGTTATCTATTCAACTTGGATAGTAAAAGGAAAGTTGTATTAATAAAATATGATTTGAAGACAAATTCTTTTGAAGAGAGGGGAAATGATGGGAATTAAAAATAGTGTCAAAAGATGCTGGAGATCCATTAAAGAATATTGGAGTACTATTGACATGAACTAGGATAAGGAAGGCCAAAGAAGTCCAAAATGAATCAATGGTATATCTCTACATAAGGAGTGAAACTTTGTGTCTTTAAGAGATTGCAGTAATGCATTGTTATGGATACCGATACGTACTAGCTGGTACCAAAATTGGTATGGTATTAGGGTTAGTTGTACCAGGTTTAAATACCGGTAGGTATCGACCCGTATCGGTCGGTGTGGTATTGGGGTCAGTTGTACCGGATTTAAATACTAGTTGGTACCAAAAATTTTAAAAAATTGGGGCGCTTTTTTGTAAAATTTTCAAAATCTTCGTTCCTCCCTCCCTCCTACCTCTCCTTTCCCCCCTTTTTTTCAAAGTTTTTAAAATAATA
>JANZLC010000001.1:23686507-23701061 GCA_026413385.1 Erythroxylum gracilipes
AGTGAATATAGGAAATTGTCCCTGATATACTCACTCTCATCAAAAAGCTCTATTTTCATGGCTTCTTGATGTTTGCTCCCAAATTATTTTTGGCTTTCCCTATAGCCCTTTCCACTTTGCATGAGTTTAGTTATGGGTCTCCATCAAGTTGAGGTATAAGCTTTGGTATCATTTGATTTTATTTTCTATCCCTTCCCAAAATCCCAAATGGATTATGGGTTTAATCTTTGTTTATGGACCAAGTTATAGAAGTAATTATATATAAATGCTATTTTTATATTATATTATCCACATTACATGGTCCAAAGCTTTTTTCCTCAAAGAAGAATCTTATCGCGTGTGCCAACACTTGCCATTCCTTACTCAAACTTAGTATATTATGAAAGGAGATGTCAATGATAATTAAATTAACAAGGCTCACTACAAGGAAAATGTCGAATTGCGACGAAATATTACCAACGGTATTAAAACCGTTGAAAATACTTACCAAAAAGATTATTCCGTCGGCGAAATTGGTTGAGGATAAAGATGTTGTGACGGATCAATATTCCGTCGCTGAACTTGTGTGGAGGTTATTTACCGACACACATTTCGGTCTGTATAGTGGTCGGTAAAAACGTCAGATTCATCTTATTTCTTTAAACCAAAACGACGTCGTTTTAATTTAACCAAAAACGATGTCGTTTTGAATACTGATTAAGCCCTCATCGTCCTCTTTTCTTCCTCTCCCGCGCACCTGCTTCTTCTCTTCCTCTCCCGCACCTGCTTTCTTTCTTCTCCCTTCTTCTCCAACGCACCTGCTTTCTTCTTCATTCTTCTTCTCCCTTCCGTACCTGCTTCCTCTCTTCCTCTCCCTTCCGCACCTGCTTCTTCTCCCGGTGTTCATCTTCGTTCTTCGTTCTGCATCGCCGCCGGTCGCCTTCAAGTGGAGTGGCCTGTCGCCTCGCCGGCGTTGTGGTCTCCGACGATAGGTAAGTCACTTCTCCTCCCTCTCCTCTTTCTCCGATAGTTGAGTTGCCGATGGGTATGGGTTTTGTTTTTAAATTTAAATGTTTGTTTTGTTTTTATATTTAAATACAAAAGTTGATTTATATTTAAATGTATATTCATATAAATGTTGATTTATATTTAAATGTTGTAATTGATTATTATATGTAAATGTGTTTATCCGTAGGCTTTGTTATTGGTATATATGTAGATGTGTTCATCATCAGGTTGTTTGCAGGAGGTGTTGTTGAATAAAGTGTAAATCTTTGTATTCAAGTTTTCTTCTAGCAACAATGTTTTGGAGGTGAATAAATGGATTACTTTAACCAATCATGACTATCATCATTTAGGCAGAATAGTTGTTGCTTATGACTCCCCCTTTGTCAAAGTTCTAAGTCACTTGTCTTCTTTTCAATGGTTGCATATTGTAGTTAAAATGATATCGATAGGAAAAGCCTGTAGCTCTTTATATGCTAATAATTTCTCCCTTCAAAGAAATGATGTGTGGATAAACCTTTTGAGGTTTGAAAATTCAATTATGGAACTTTGGCTTGTAATTAAGGACTTCAATTCTACTACTCTTTCCTCATAGGCTAAAGGAGTCAAGTCCCTCAACAAGCCTTTCAAAAAACTCAATTCCAGCCTATCTAAATAAAAAATCATTGATCTTATAATTGTGAAAAACTAGTACACTTAAGAGCAATATACGTGAGGGGTCATGGTCAATTAGGAAAAAACTTAATAAGGCTATGGTAAATTATGATTCGTTACTAAAATTTGAAGACATAAGTGCTAGATTTAATAATAATTGATATTTATATCACTATCCTATTAAAATATATGGACTCACAATGTACCAGAAAAGAGTTTATCCTTTTAAGTTCTTCAACTTTTTATGTCATTCATTTGGCTTTCAAGATGCAATGCAAAAGGGACTAGACCATATGGTTCAGGAATTTGACTTTTAAGTTCTTTAATAAACTGGAAGCAATCATAGAAGTGATGAAAAGAATTATAAAAATGAAGTTTTTACTCGAAGTAGAAGCCTTACTTTCGAGGGCAGAGAGAATCTTCTAATGAAACAACAGGAGCTTTATATATATGATCTAGATGATTTGAGCTTCGAGTTGGCTAAAAAGACAACCATAGGTGAGTATTTGAGCTATATAAGTCATTAATCACATAAAAATATACAGTGTTATGGTTAACAGAAATAGATAGCAATACATGTTTCTTCCATAAATCTCTCGTAACTAGAAGACATTGAAATATGATTAGTTCTTTGAAGACAAAATAGGGCAAGTAATCAATTCTCAGGTTTAGTTACTTATATATGCTAAGGAATACTTCTAGATTATAATGGGAACTATAACTTATCTCTCTTCCCCTCACTTAGGCATTTTCTCGATAATGCCTAGGCTCATTAATTGTCACTAAAGTGTCTTCCTTACAAAGCCAGTAACATTTAAGGAAATAGAGGCTATATTTTTCAATTTTAGCACTGACAAATCTCTTAGTTTAGATGGCTTTAACATATAATTTTATCAAAAAGCTTGGGGGCCTATTAGATCAGAAGGATTTAAGAAGAAAAATATTATTAGAATATAATACTAATAAAAAAAGTATAAAAAGTATTTACTTATTAAAGGATTTAAGGGTTTATTAGAATATAATTTACAAATTTAGAGTTAAAGATAAATTTAATTTTTAAATAAAATTTTTAAAAAGCTTAAAAATTAAATATAATTTTTTATAAAAATAAGATAAGTGAGAATTCAATTAAAGTGATCATTTTAAATAATATTTTATGCATTAAAATTCGAACTAAGTTAAAATAAAAATAAGAAATTTAGAATCTCTTTTCTATATTTATGAATTCATAATTTGGAGTGACATAAACTCATTATGATGCGGTAAGATATCTATACCAAAGATATCTAATCAATAGCCATTTAATTAGAGTTTACTCAACAAAGAAAAATTCACATGAATTTGATATTTAGTTGATTGAATTTGGGGCAAGTCATTTTATTAGTTTGTTTTAATTTAACAAATTAAGACTAAAATTTAGAAGTATTAAATTTTTATAATTAATAGATAGATCTAATTTTTAATAAAAGATAACTTTAAACTAAATATTAATTTTATAATTTTATAAATGAATTAAATTTAATTTTGAAAATAAGTTTTATTTTATAGAAGGTACATGGTCAAACTTTTGGATAAATTTTTTTGCATTATAGATTAATTTTTTGGGAAAAATAGCTAATCAAGGAATGGGCCGAGTTGAAATATGGTATAATCCATGATT
The DNA here is from genome assembly GCA_026413385.1 of Erythroxylum gracilipes. Lineage (NCBI taxonomy): Eukaryota > Viridiplantae > Streptophyta > Magnoliopsida > Malpighiales > Erythroxylaceae > Erythroxylum > Erythroxylum gracilipes. The sequence continues at coordinate 23,689,806 of JANZLC010000001.1, forward strand.
AATCTATAAAATCAGAGGTTTACTCTCCTCGATTCAACTTATTAAAACCCTAAAGTGCCGATGCTACTCTTCAGTGCAGCCGCTCTCTCTAGTCAAACTCTTCTTCTTCCAGTGACTTGCTCTTCTTAATCTTGTGCTTGGCAATTAATAAATCCTTAGTGCATAAAGTTTCAATTTTCAGATATAAAATTCTTTAGTTTATGTCTTTTCTCTGTGAAGTTTCGATCTTTGATCTGGGCAACGATGAAGAGTGCTTATATATTTCTGACACCTCTTGTATGAGAAGGGCGTTTTTCATCTATTGAAGAAAGCTCTTCGTTGAGCACAGAAAGCAATTCTCTGAGCCCTTTTCGATCAAAATTTGGGTTTTTTAATTGATCAAAGACTTGACGAGGAAAGGGGCTTTGGTCTTTTCAATGACGAGGAATTCCAATGGAAGGAAATGGCTCGAGCACCATTAGAAGTCTCTATAAGCTTCGCAATTGCCCATTTTGGGTGTTGTTTTGGTCTCTCTAGCATCCTTCTTTCACTACGAGGCTTTGGATTTTTTGATCTCTGTGTTCTTTTGATCTTCTTTTCTTATAATTTCATAAATCTGCTTTAGTTTGGGCAAGGATGAGAATGCTTTATGTATCATTTACACCTCTCATCCGAGAAGATTTGCTTTCAAGCTCTTCTCTGAGTGTCAGCAACAGAGATTCTCTGAGCCTTCTTGATTACTCTGTTGTTTCTCTTATTTCTTCTGAATTTTTTAGTTTTGAAGCGTTAATGCTGTGATTAAATTGTTTACTCAATTCTCTGTGTCGAAAAAGATGCATTTTTTAAGCCACCAGAAAGTATTCTTCATTTTCCATTTCTCTCAAAACTGAAAATTAGGAAAACATCATTACTAGGAGTACCGAGGGTTTCCTAACTCTGATTGTTGTAACAGCTGCGAAGTGTTTTGGACATGAGGTTTACAAGTTTCCTGTTTGATATATCAAATCGACATGGAATGAAGTTCGATGAATGCCCGCATATCTTGTTTGCGGGAATTCCCACCTTCTGTGCCAGTTCTTGTGCTTCAGCCTCGCTCTTAATGACACGATCAAAGCAAATGTACCTTCCTGATGCGGTTTTGTTCATTGCCTCAAAAACATATGCATGTGCCTCTGCCAGTTTTGAAACATCAACTGTTGCCAGCAGTCCATTGGCAAACATTTCTTGAGCTCCTGAATTTCATTCACAAGTTAGTTTACTCTGTGGATGATTCATCAACAATACCACTAATGTTCAGAAAATGGAACCGTTACCTTTCAGATAAGCAATTGTGGCTGTTGGGTTTCTGTTTAGGAATTCAGGACCTGTGATAAGACCTGAACAGATGGTGGCCAATTTTAATCCATTATCCCCTGCCGTTCTCCATGCAGCTTTCTCTGCTCTTAACTTCCCTAACGCATACCAGAGCTGTATAAGTTTGAAAAAAAAAGTAAATTCATGAGAAAGGCTGGATAAAAACATCGTTCCAAGGACTAGAGCTCGAGTCCGAAATAAAAGAAGAAAGACGGTGAAAATTTTGAAGATACATGCCTTTTTGTCAGTGCAAAGGCATTCATCACTCCAGGATTCATGGTTGATTACAGGAGAGAGGTCCTGCAGAGTGCCATCCCTCCATATGCAAGCCAGAAGTGAAGAAGTGAGCACACAACTTCTCACAGATGATGTCCTTGCACAAGCCTTTATCACATTTTCAGTGGCTTTCACTTCTATTTCTGCCATTGATTTCTAAAATCAAAGACGCACTTGTTTTAGTGAAAATGGAATAACTAATTTATTATAATGGTAAGTCACTGATTAGTTGCACATTAGGCTTATCATCAATCACCATAAAATACTGAAATACAGATAATAGAGACATTGTCTCCGTGACTCCTGGGTTGCATGAGTTATTATCAATACAACTGCTGAGGGATGTGGGGACCTTTTCTTAACAGTAATTGAGTGCAACAATTGCTCAAGCATTATGTTGCCAAACCACCAAGATTGACAAGTATTGCTGGAGGAGGCAAGTTTCGGATTGTTGGATCAGATTTTGCTAAGCCTATGTATTGCAAGTGGGGAGAGGGCTCTATGACTGGATGGTGCACATCTATTAGCGAAACTATAGCATCGGTAACTTAATTTCCGCAACACATAAGAGGCTCTATCTAAATCAGGCGATGAAAATCTGAATATTATAGAAGTACAAGGACAGAGACTCACGGTGTAGCCAGAAACTCCAGCAGGATCGGTAAAGGCAGAGGTGTGGAACACGCCACGACACCCTTCAAATGCTTCCAACAAGCTTCCAACTTCTGTTAGCTTTGCCAGAACTGCACTGAACCTTCTGTTACTGAACCTCTCCTCCAATGATCCCTCTAGCTCCCTCAGTCTTTCCATGTCCTCTGCAATTTCCAACAATCCCATCATACGTCAAACACGAAGAACCGTAGTTGAACATACTGGGAAATTGAGGGCTGCATCAAATGACATATTGCTATAAATTGGGCATATATACTACTTTACAACCAATCCAAACCTCGCAAGATTCTATAACTTAGATGTCCAATAAGAATTGCTTAATAAACAAGTTACTATGTCCATTTCTTTGGGTTTTCCAATGCAAATCAATAAAAAACGCCACAGCTTTGGACATTATTTTGTAATCAAGGTCTACATTAAGTTGTGGTGATCAGAAAGCGAGTCGTAATGAAGAACAGCAATTTTCTGAAACCTGGATCTGGATTCAACAATGGTTTGAGTGGCATGACCTGGGTTTACAGATAAACTAAGGACTGCAAGAGTTGACTTAATTAATGGATACCACAAAAGGGAAAAGAAGTTCTCCCAAATCATGAAAAATAGGCAACAAAAGTAAGCAATTTATAAAAAACATATGTTCAAACATTTTTTAACAGTATTAACCTAACTTGAAAAGCCCAAACTTGGACTTGGAAGTAGTAAACAAGGACACCCATTACGTATTCCCAAGCCAACGAAACGATTCTGAGATTAAAAAAGAAAGAGAAAACCTCAAGATTACTGCAATGGCTTCAACAGTTTCAAGAATAGTAAACTACAACTTGTCTGGGCAGTAGTTCCATAAATTCAAAACCAAATTACCTTCATTATCGACGATGATCCGAACAGAGTAGCCACGAGAGAAGAGCAAGTCAACGAGGGCAAGACCCAGAAAGGAAACGCCACTGGTGACACAAACAAGCTTATCTCCGTAATCGTCGACCACCATAGACGAAGCTGGCATTAAGCCACCAAACTCTTCCCCGTCTTTTCTCCTGTTAGGCCCTGCACAAGTCACCAACATCCTCTTGAACTCTTCTATCTCCATTTTCTTGCTCTCTTCTGTAGGTATAAACCCCATAATGTTTATCCGACACAAAAGTAGGCAAGTAGCTGCTTCCACTTGGTCCCTATGTCTTACACGATTGGGCTATATATGAGACTTAAGTCTATATGATTGTCATTTGGCAAGGAAGGAAGAGAGGTGGACACAGTGAGAGCTAGAGAGAGGACAGTGGACCTGAGCACAGACACGCAGAAAGCGACAGCTGAAGTCTGAGGTCTTGTAGGAAAATTATTGGAGAGGGTCTTCTTTGATTACTCTCTGCTTCAATGGCTGACTGGCTCATATCCACCTGTAATAATAATGTGAAATAATTAAATTATTTGATTATTCTTACTTGAAAAGTATGCTTAATTAAAACTTTCTCCAAACTACATTTTTATGTTTCAATTTTTTATTTTATTAGTTACATAATTACATGATATTTTAGCAAGATATAAAATTGATGAAATTAATTAAACTTAACGATTAAAAAAATCTAACATTAAAAACTTTAAATCGTTTAATATTTTGAACTTTCTAGTTGTTACAAACAAATCAATTTATTAATTAATCGATTACTTTTTGTAAATTAATAAATTTTTATAAATAAAAATAAATCAATTAATATTTATTTAATATTTTTAATTAAACTTTAAATTTTTTAATAGATAAAAACAATATCTTTTAATCATATTTCAAATTTTTTAATTTTATTTAATTTTAATCGATTATATAATGGTACTGAATCTTTTAAACCTTAAACCTCTTGTCTTATTAGTTTAACTTTTGGTCTCATTTTTAAAACATTGATTAAACTTCTTTGTTTTAATTTTTAATGGTATTATTATTTTGTATACATATTTTAATAAATAAATGGAATATATAAATGTAATTCTTTATAAATTAAAGTTTAAGAAACAATATTACTCACTTGAAATTATTAATAACTTAATATTTGACAAATTTTAAATATACATTTACTTAATTAAAATATATAAAAATCAATTTTGGTGTTATTAAAATTGTTATATCAATATAATAAAATTAACAGCTATTGTCTTACATGTAGCTATAAAATTATTATTTTTACATCAAAAGGTAAACATAAAACATAATTTTGTTTTCTATTTTCATAAAAACATATCAACCCGATTGGCAATGTTGAACAATTCAACATTGTCGTTTTAATTTTGGCGGACTTTAAGCAATTTTTGTATTTTTATGTTTTGGCTTGTTATTCAGTGAGAATAATTTTTTAATTTATAATTCAATTTATGTCTTTTATTCCTATAATTTATCGAATGTGGACTTTGTCAATTGAAAAGTCATGAAAAATGTAATAAAAGTTTTGTTAATAAACAGAGTGAAATATGACAAAAAATTTATGTAATAATTTAAAATATTATAAAAATAAATAATAATTTTTGAAGTTAAATCATAAAAACTCTAAATATATTTTTTCATTTTCAATTATTATTATTATTATTATTAGTAGTAGTAGTAATAACAATAATAATAATAATTTACTGTATTTATTTTTTATTTATCAATATCTAATAATCTACTGTATTTCTTTTTTATTTATCAATATCCATAAATAAATAAATTAAATTATTAAAGTTTAACCCCGGGCCATTTTAATTGTTTAATCATAAGTATCAGGTCAAAGCTTAAGAGATCCTTCTCACGTGTTGAATGACCAGTATAAACGAGTACGAACTCTCGCTCACACTGTTAGCTTGGGTCATCTGTTTTACTAAAGCTACCTGCTCGCGATACAACAACATATGTGATTTAATCTTTATTATTTATTTTAAAAACTATCATTTATTATTTGAGGAGTTTTAATATTATGTAATTTTAAATAAAATTAATATAATCTTAAAAATATTATATGATTAGAAGTTAGAATTAAAATATTAAATTATAAAAAGATTTTAATGTATTTTATCGATTTTTATAATAAAGAATCTCTATATTATTTAATTATTAAAGTGAATTCTCAACTTCTTACTTTGAGAAGTTTTAAACAAATTATAATTTTCATAAATATGATTAATAATATAAAATAAATAATCATCACGCACCCACAGAGAACCACGTGTCAAATTGACATCTAAGTTATCTTCGCAAAAGGTATACGTTATTTCCCCTTACTTAACTCTTTTTATGGAATGATCTAAGAAACCTTAATGATTAAATTCTCCTTATCCTCATGATTAAAGTTATAACAAGTTAGTGTCACATCGTCTCATTAATATGAGAAAAAGTCTTAATTTTTTTATTCATTTTTTAACTCACTTTCTTTTATTTATAATTTTCTTATCCCCAATAAAATGTCATATGTGATTTTTTTATTGCAATGTTTAATCTTTTTTTGAATTCATTAGACCAAAAATTTGATAGATCAATATCTATCTAAGGCTAGTGACATAATAATGGTTAATTAATATTAAACTTAAACATAATTTTTTAGAGACGATAACAGGTTGAACCGGATTAACATGAGTTAACTTCTTAAAAGATAGTTAAACCTAATTCAAAAAAAAAATTTCGGTGTAAACTATCCGGTTTCCGGCACCATGTGAGTGTTCGACTAATCCGGACTCGCCACGGGAGCTCGCACTAAGCGGTAAATGGCTGACCACGAGGAACGTTCCATTCTCATGGGTGGGAGTCGAACTCCCAACCACATGGTTAAGGGGCAGAGGCGAGCTACCACCACGCCACCCCTCGTGGTTATATCTACCACCAAAGTTGATATAAAAGTCAAATACACGTCTCCTGCTTATTTATATAGGCCCGAGATCAATAGAGCAAATTATCCCCCAAAATTTCTTCTTCTATTAAATACTTACAAAAATTTAGAGAGTATTTTTTCTATTTGGTGTGAGAGAGTTAGTGTTTTTCTTTGAAAAATAAAGGGAGATTATACTCTTAAATTTTATAGTAAAATTTGTTTTTCTTGCCCGTTGTTTTTACCCTAATTTAGAGGTTTTTTTACATAAAATATGTCTGTTCATTATTATTCCTTCTTTTCTATTTAGCTACAAACCTATTCTAATCCAGAGAATTTTTATAACAAGTGGTATCAAAGCGATATAAGAAAATTACGACGAATTTTTTGACGTAATCTATTTGAAGTTCGGGTGAGCATAGTAAAAGTTGGTGAACAGTAACCAAAAAAGGTGACAACTGCTCATGCATTTATTTTTGCAACTGTGCAGTTACTGTAATTCAAGTATACAGTACTATTCACGTGTACAGTAATATTCATACATACACATATTGACTATTTATATATACGAAACTATTCATACGTACAGGTACTATTTATACATACGACTACTATCCACGTGAAATAGTGAGAGTCAAAATTTTCCTCGTGATAGAAGCAATGATAGCAAATTTTGATATTGAAAGGTTCAATGAGAATAATTTCTCAAGTCTATGATATCTAATCTGAGGGTTTCCAGAGCACAAAAGGGATTGGTTGTGCTATTTTAGATCAAAAATATGTGGGTGAAGAGTGTTGATTAATATTTGACTAAATGGTGATCACTAATAAGGAGAACCGTAATCAGATAAGTTGGGCCTGAAGGCGGCGGAGGTACAAAGGCTTTGAAAGCAGTGGTCAATGATATAAGCTACCTAAGTTGTAAGATTTGTGTTTGTTTCTTCAACATGGCTTTCTTTCTTCCAAAATAAGAATGGGTGTATTGAAATCATCATGAAATGGAGAGCTACAATAAATGGAAGCCGAAATTTTAGACAAAACAGGTGGAGAAAGAGGGTTGGAGCACCTTGTTTCCGTTAGGGTGTTTTAACCCTGTGCCATTCAATCTTGTCTACACATTTGTACAGACCCTACATAAATGTGTGGATGATATTTAATGACACATGGTAAGAATTGGTTAACAGGAACAAAGGATCTGAACCCGAAGAAAGAGGGGCTTACTTCTTCCTAAAGCAATTCATATGATTGGATCAAATTTTGGTCCAATTACTTATATAAGTAAAACTCTTGATTTTTAATGTATTTTGTTACCCATAAAAGAGTATAACGAGCCTTATGTGTTCTAGGTATGTTTATGGATTAAATGAAAACTCTCATCTTCTCTTCTCTCCCTCTTTTTTGTGATGTGTGTGTGAGTGAGTGTTATGTAATTTTGATATCAAATTGGTATTAGAGTTAGTTAAATCCAGCTTCAATTTTTAGGGTGATTTATGTATAAAAAATAGAGAGAGTGGTCATATACTTATGAGATAGTGATTCATTTAAAAGGTGAGAGATGTCAAACAGTTATAACATTATGTGGTTAGGTCCCAAATTAGATAGTAAACTTGATTACAAGTAATGGGAGATGCTCATAATATTTGGAGTCTTGTTGATTCAGGCTTACAAGGAAGAGTTGATGAAAACGTTCAAAGGAAGGACCAGTTGGCGTTATCTAAAATTCACCAAAGAGTAGATTATTCAATTTTCGACAAAATTGCTAACACTAAAACTACCAAAGAAGCGTGGAGTATCTTGAAGTGGGCTTATAAAGGTATAGATAAGGCTCAAAAATCCAAATTGCAATCCCTGCATAGAGAATATCATAAGATATAAAATTTCTAATTCAGAAACTATTGACCCATATTTTTCTAATATTACTGATCTTGTCAACAAGATGAGGTTGTATGGAGAAGATATTCCAGATAGTAAGGTGGTGGAAAAGTTTCTACATACCATGCTTATTAAATTTGACAATGTTGTGACCACAATACTAGAGTCACTTAATACTATAAACTATGACTGTAACAAAGTTGCAGTGGAGCATTGAAAGTTATGTTAGCAGAATATTGGAGGAAACAGAAAAGACAACAGAAGAAGCCTTAAAAGGCTAGGTGAATTTCAATAATGTTGCAAAATCTAATCAAAATGCAGATGGTAGAGGTCATGGTTTTAATAATGGAGGAAGATGAGATTTCATAGGCAGAGGCAGAGGAAGAGGCCGTGGCAATGATTTTAACCAAGGGAAAGAAAACAATTTCAAAACATTCACTCAAGGAAAAAGAGGAAATAATTTTAGAGTTACTAGTTGAGGAAGAGGCCAAGGTAATCAATATCAAAGAGAGATGTAATTTTAATTGCTTTAATTGTGGAAGGTATGGACACAAAGCTTCTGATTATAAATCCAGATCTCAAAACAACTATCAAACTAATGTTACAGAAAATCAATACCAATATTTTGGTGGGAATTCTAATAATGTAGAAAGCTTATTTCTAGCAAACAACTATTTTGTAGAAGATAAAAATATTTGATATTTGGATTTTGGTTGTAGTAATCATGTGTGTGACACTTAGGAGTTATTTTTTTCTTTAGGCGAAAATGTTCAGTCAACTGTTAAATTTGGCAATAATGCACATATTCCTATTTTAGGAAAAGGACGAGTATTCGTTAAGCTAAAGGATGGTTCTAATAGTTTTATCTCATATGTTTTATATAGTCCTGGTCATCATCATAATTTACTAAGCATGGGTCATATTATCAGATAAAGGTTATTAAATGTAGATTCATCATGATTTTTGTACCTTGATAGACAGGAATGGAAAATTTAATGCAAAGGTAAAGATGTTTTCTAATTGTCGATTCCCACTAAAAATTTATCATGAAAAATTTGCTTGTTTAAATTTTGTGATACCTTATGCAAATTGGCTATGGCATATGCATTTTGGACATTTTCATTTTTCTAGATTAAATTATCTATCAAGAAAAGAGCTTATGTCTAGCTTACCTGTTGTGAATGTTCCTAATCATATATGTGAGATATGTGAGATGGAAAAAAAAAACATAGGGATGTATTTCCAGTTGGAAAGTCCAATAGAGCAAATAAGCTACTGGAAATTATTCATTCAGATCTGTGTACTGTTGAAGTTCCATCCAATAGAGGCAATAAGCATTTTATTACTTTTATTGATGAATTAAGTAGAAAGGCCTGGGTGTATTTTCTAAAGCGGAAATCAAAAGCTTGTAATGCATTTAAATCATTTAACGCATTTGTGGAAAAGCAAAGTAGTTGTAGAATTAAATCATTAAGAACAGATAGAGGTTAAGAGTATCTTGTGTGCACATAAGTCTTTGAGCAGTATGGAATTCAACATAAGACAACCACCAGATACATGCCTCAATAGAATGGAGTAGCAAAATGGAAGAACAAAACTATTGTAGACATGGTAAGATGCATGTTAAGATCTAAACAATTGCCTACATAATTTTGGGAAGAAGCTGATAATTGTGCAGTTTATATTTTAAACAGTTGTTCAACAAAAAACCTTAATGACAAAATATCTAAGGAAGCTTGGATTGGAAGAAAAGCTTCTATTCGGCATCTTAAAGTTTTTGGGTATATTGCTTATGCCCATGTATTAGATCAGTTAAGGAAGAAGCTGGATGACAAAGGTCATAAATGTATTTTTATATGATATAGTACAAATTCAAAGGCCTATAAATTATATAATTCAAATACGAAAAAGACAATTATTAATCGTGTTGGAACCCGATCTCCAAACCGAATCCCAACCCAAAAAGCGGAATCAAAAGTAAACGAAAGAATGAAAGCAAAGCGAAGCGGAATAAACTGACAGAACGAAAAACGGAAGCACAAAGGGTGGAAGCGAAAGAACGGATGCGATCAAAAGCGGAGTAAACAAACTCGCGCGCGAACAAATGAACAAAACAAAATGAAGCGAATCAAACGGACACATAAGCGAAATACAAATCGGAAGCAAAATAAAATCAAAGGCGAACAAAAACGAAAGGAAATCAATTTCCGACATCTGAGGCGGACACTTTGGAACACGATCGCGTTGGAATATTCTAAGACGAACTTGGCCCAAACTAAGCCGAAACCGGTATAGATTTTTTTTCATTCTTATCCAATACGAAACCATATGTAAAATCAACCATTCTAATCTCATTATCCCTTTTCCATAAGCTCAAATCACTCTTAATCATGTATATTTGAATCACATCTTTAAACTGTTAATCGCATACTTATTCTAACTTTTCCACAAACCGATTTCTATCAAAAATCGGGCAACATAACGGCTGTATTTTGAACAACTCAAAAACCTGCAAATGATAAAAACACACTTCTATAAACCAAACTCAAATCACACATGTCATCAGACCTCCCGTACGGAGTCCTAACACCAGCAGAACACACATCTATACCTAATACTTCAATAATTTTTCAATAATATCCATAATTGGAAACAATTCCATTCATATACATGACAAAGCGAAATACGAATTCAAGATTCAATCTAATCCACTTATATTCGTAAACAATCATAACTCATAACCCAAAATCATACACAACCCAACTATACACATTAATCCATAATTCATATACCGTATCAAACCGAAGTGGCATTCTCCAGCCATGATACGAAACCAGATGTCTAAATCCTTATTAAAGACACATGCGAAAACTGAGGCCTTGACCGTCTTCATCCGATCTCTTGCTCAAAAACCTGAAGATAGGGATGAAAGGTGGGGTGAGCTTGACAGCTCAGTGGATAACATAGTTAGAATTAAAAACAAAATAAGCAACTAGTATCTTTCAAATTTCTTGCCATATCGTAGAAATTTCACAAAAGAGAATTTTCAAATTTTTTTATTTCTCAAGCTCGTCATTTTTCAAAACATTCCAAAAACTTTCATAAACACTTCTACAAATTTCACAGTCGAAAACCTCGATTTCTCATTTTTCACAAATCCTCAAAAAGTTTTCACAATTTCTTATTCGCAATTCACATACAGTTCTAAAACATGAATGCAACACATAAAGATGCATCACACAATAAACAAATCAAAACACATAACACATAAAAACGGTTTGAT
>JANZLC010000001.1:23731499-23743375 GCA_026413385.1 Erythroxylum gracilipes
CTCTACATACATTGAAAATAGAAAACGCAATGGACATAGTGCAAGGAAAATCATCAAGACTAAAGATTAACCAAAAACTTTCATGACTTGCACAAGATGTTGCATTTCCAAGGGAACAAAGGTTAATCTCTCCTATATCTAATATGCATGCACAGACACAGGCAAGCAAGCAACACTCTGCAACTCCTTCGAAGCAACCAGGATTTTCTATTTTCATTGGATTTTCTGATATGCAATATAAGTGATTTAGTAAAGAAAATTAGATGATCATAGCCACTACATAAATACTTCAAAAGGCAAATAAAACCAACAATAGGAAAATAAGAGACTGTGCACGATATACCTTAATGTCTCTGTGAATGTGCGCTTCGCCATGAAGATAAACAAGAGCTTTCAGAGTCTCACGTAATAATGTAGCAATAACAGGCTCTTCAAAACCTTCTGGATAAGCAGATTTCATTATATGAAGGCAGGAACCTCTGTCCACGTACGGCATCACAACGCAAAGGTTATGTCCAGTACTGAAAGAGCAATGTGCTCGCAACACATTTTGATGATCAATTAAGGTCATTGTCTGTACCTCACGTCGGGTCCCATCCTGTATTATTTAACATAGTGAAGGTTCCTTTATAGAAAACATAAATTTTGGATAACATAAGAAAACTTTCTAGAGATATAACACTTATATAAACTCTAGTATCAAGAATTCCGAAAGAAAACTGAATGTCTTACAAGGTCACTGTTGCACTTTTCCAAATCAGGAACCTTAATAACAACTATCTCATTAAGTGGAATGCAGAGAGCCCTATACACAGTAGCACTGACACCATCGCCAACTTCTTCATACTGCTTGTAATCATTTGCGCTGACAGGAAATCCTTTCCCCATAGTGTTCTCCATGGTTTCCTCTTATTCAGCACCATTAACACACTCTTTACTACAGGATGACCCAACAAACCTGAATATAATATATACTGTAGATAGAAGAATTAGATTGATATGTGGTTTCTTCCAATTTGGTAGCATTTTCCCTTCTTCCAAAGAAAATGTTACATGAATCTCGGGACTTCATCAAAGTGATTTCTCCAGGATGTTTCCTTTCACGTAGAACTAATTGAAAGTGTGAAGAAGCCCAACTTATCTAACGTAACAACTGATCACATGCCTTTCCCACAATCACATGTCAAAGTACTTTACAGGCTGCTGCTGGAATCAATTATCAGTCAGCAGATAAAGCCTAAATTAAAAAGAAGCGGAACAATGAGTAGAAGTACGCCTTGAGAATATACAGAACGAAGTTTCTTTTACCCCACAAAAAGGACTAACTCAATGAAACTAATCATAGAACTGGAAATTATATCTTTCGGATGATAAGCACTGTGTTTGGTCAAACAGGCAATTGCTAACAACAAGACCTGCATGATGAAAAGAAAAGAAAATCCCAACACTAATCATTTCAAGGATTCAAAGAAAAGTATCCTAAGATCATAAAATTCCACATACATTCATAAGGGATGGAATAAAAACAGTAGATTCTCTTTAAGAATCTGGGGAACGATGTCAGTTTCAAATCTCCAAGAATACAACGTTATTGAATGACGAATTTCCACATCAATTTTTGAAGTATGAAAATTCATGATAGATTACTACAAAATCCCAGTTCTAGATTAGCTAAAGACACTCTAAACCACTGTCACTACCCGTTCAAACTCAAGCAATCCCCGATAAAACTCGAGTAATTCGGGTTTCATAAACAATTCTCCATTGTTAACAATCCAAAGCAATAATATAACCCAGAAATTGAATCAAGCAACAATCAAATTTAAAATAAAACCAAATGCACAGGAACTCATAAAACTCCAACTTAAAAAGGATAATAAGTTCAATCAATCATCACACAAACAATTTCACACACAAAGAAAAACTAAATCTTTCCATTTCAACTCTACTAACTCCTTAAAATGCATAGATTCATCTCACCAAAAATAAATAAATCAAACTCCCACAAAGTGAATCTACCCACCTCATCAACTTTAGAGCTGATAAAAGTGAAAAAAAACCTCCGATACGAAGTCGATGTTCTACTAGAGTTGTCTGAGCTGAAACACTCCTTAAACGACGAACCAATGTCTGTACATTTCCCTGGGTGTTGAATCCGACGAGACTTGGTCTGACTTCGAGGAGGTCTGGAGATCGAATCGGGTTTCCGTTTCAGTTCGGGTCTATCTATTTATGTTATGTTTTATTTATTGTGATATTTCAATTAGCAGAGGACTAGGAGAGCAACAAAAAAAAGATATAAATAAATTATTTCCTTTTTTAACGAATAGGAAATGAAAATGAATGGCAAGTTGACCTATTTTTCTAATGTATAATATTGTATTATATTAATTATATTATATATAACTGTAAATTTTATTTTTCAAAAGAACTATAAAAATAAATAAATTGAAACTATATAAAATTATTAATAAAAAACAATATTAAACAAATTTTAATTTAAATCATTAATTCAAATTTCAAACTTTTTTATTACTTTGAGCCTAAGTCTAACAATCTCAATTTAATTAAAATTTAAATCAAAATTTGATTTTTTTTTATATATAAAAGATTTGATTTAGACTAGAGATAGATATTCAATTTAAGGGAGGCGGCTAGACCTACCAAGGCCCGAGCCCAGCCCAACAACTCCTGTCTGATCAGGACTGATATATTTGAGCTCGAGCTCGAGCCCAATAGGGCACGAATAGCACAAAACCTGGCTTTGCCAAAATTGACACAATTTTTTATAATTATCTTGAGCTCAAGCTCATCTAATTTGGTCGGGTCAAATTCAAACTTGATTTTTATTTTATTTTACTCGAGGCATTGTTTAAATTTAACACATTCAAGTTTCGAATAAAAAAAACTAAACCCAATTAATTCAGACTAAATCTGCGCACTTTAGTGTTAATTCCAACTAATCTGCGCACTTTAGTGTTAATTCCAACTAAAATCGATGATTAAGACTTATTTTATATTTTAGTGATTGATTTTTAACTTAATTATAAATTATAAATTTATTAAATAATTTATGTAAAACCTCAAATTTAAGTCATAGTTAAAATTTTGCGTTATATTTTTATAATTTAAAAATAATTAATAAGTAAATATTGGTTTGATTGAACTTAATTAATTACCGTTAAATTATTAATTTATTAAATATTTATTTAAAGTTTAACTGATATTATATATCACGTAATATAATAATGACAGATATTATGTTACTCAATACCTGATTAAATTATATAATAGCATTTTTCACTTTTTTGGAAAATATATTTTCTATTATTTTTTAAGTTTTTCAACAGAAAATAATGCTAGAGGTTACATGCAAAATAAAAAATAAAATTTAAGAGATTATATGATAATTTCAAAAATTAGGAACTAAAAAAAAATACCAATCATATGAAATTATTGTTAAACTAAAATATATTTTATAAAATGAGTCAAATCAAATGAGAAATCCGATCATTTTGTTAATAAAAGATACCATAATTGGGAATTGTTTGATCGTCTTTCTCTCAGGAATGGGAAAAACATAATCAATTTGAAATCGGAACAACTATTCGAAATCTTAATAAAAGACTGAATTTGTTATATCATGTTTGCTTTTGAGAACAAAGTGGATCTTGAAGCTATTTTTCTCGATCAATAAAAAGTATAGAAAAACAAAAGGAGAAGTCAATCTTCATAAATTTTATCGTACATGTGAAAGACTTATACAAATAAAGACTTGTATAAAAAAACATATTAAAAAAAGTCGGAGAGAGAATCAAAATATTCTGAGGACTCTTTTGACCAAAAAAATAATTATCAATAAAGTTGTTTCTTGTTTTTCTTGCTTCAAATTCAAAGAATTTACTTTATGTATAGGTCATCGATTCGGCATTAGACAAACATCTTAGAGATAGATAGAAAGGTAGAAAATTTTCAAATGAACCGCACCCCTTTGTATATGTTAAGAGTCCATTGATGAGAAGGGGTTAGGAAAAACCTGAACCTAATTCCTATGTCGATGACCTTGACCATGAGATATTGGCTCGAATTAATTTGGCTTCATTCTAAATCAACGAGTTCGGTTCGGATTAATCAGGCTTCAAATTATGTTAGGTTTGAATTGTTCCACCTTACTCAAAGTTTAAAATTTTTAAATAAAGTGTAATTGTTTTGCCGATGATTAAAAAAAGAAATGATTTGGTTGATTCAATTATAAAAATTTTAGACAATTTTATTATAGTATAATACTGATTGAATTTTTTAAACCTTAATTTTTTTTATTTTATCCATTTAAATTTTTGTTCATTTTTTAAAATGTTGTTATTTTTAAGGGAAAAAAAGTTAATTATAATTTTAAAATTAAAGACATACATTTAATTGGTTTAGGCCTAAAGCCAGATTTTCAACTCAGTCCAGCCCGTTACCGCCACTGATTAAGACGTGGATTGATTTAAAGGTGTAGTAATGACAATTGACAAGCTTGAATAATTAATCATCACTAGACGAGAGAAGGGTCCAAATTTCCCATCAAACTTGGCTTTTTAGAAGACAAAATTTGTATAATACAAATGCATCAATTTCCAATTTGATTGAAACCCAAAACACTAGGCAAGTTGAGAGAGATAATTGATTTCTAATTAATAAGTACTATCTTCCCTTCTCATGTCAAATGGTGGGCTCATTGATACTGACCATGACGAGACATGTTTCCTCCTGTGGTCCGTCCCAACCAAAATGTAATCTACGGCAGATAAGTTAATTTGGTCGAACCATATTTGTTTTATTTTTTTGCATCCACAGAATCCGGTGAGCATTATTAAATAATGTTTTAAAAATTAGACATAAATTAAATTAGCAACAAGAAAATTTAAGGTTTAAAATATTTAATAATCATAAACTTTATTAAAGATTAAAAATTTAAAAAACTTGTGAAATAAAAATTAATTAATTTATTTTGATATATAAAAATTAATTAATTTATAAAATTGATTGATTAATTATTAAATTGTTCAATTTTTAAAAAATAAGAATTATTGAGGTAAATGGAATTGAAAAGTTAGTATATTAAAGTTTTTTATCATTGAACTAACCGAATCGGTTAAATTATTTAATCATTAATTACATATAGTAATTCGCAAATCCAAATAAATTATGACTAAGCATTCTTTTTATAATTAAGAGATTCGTATTTTTTTAATTTAGAAAGCTTTTAAAGAATTAACTTGATTATTTATAAGCATGCTCAACATTTTAATCAATATTCAAATTTTAAATTCGTAATTTATTTTTAAAAACTTAGTTTAATTTTTTTTGGATTAATTCAAATCAAAATAATATTATTTTATAAATTGACATTAGATAAGTGCTAGATAAATTATTCACATGCACACAATATTTCGCATATATAAGATCTCAGTAAATTATGGCTACTTATTCTACTTGTAATTAAGATGAATTTTGATCTTTTTGTTGTAATTTAGATTTTCATTTTTAAAATTTAAAATTTTCTAATAAGTTAGGTTAATCAAGTTTAAATAAAGTTAATATTTCAATTTCAGTGAGTCACTTAATCGAACCAAAATAATAATACATAAAAATTAATTAATTATAATATTATTATTTTATTAAAATTTAATTCAACAATTAAAAAATTAAGATGAGCATATAATTTAGTAAGTCAGGCTCAATCCCACTTTGAATTTTGATAGTGCTACTTCTAAATCCTATTTTTTTATTTAAAATTTTAAAAATAACATTATTTTATTTGATAATTTCTAATTTTGAAATTTGAACTTTGGAATTTGAGTCTAGTTTAAATTTTGAAATTAAAATTTCTCAAATTCAGCATGAAATTCGACATAACCAAATTACATCTGTTAACTTTAAATTATGCCAGATGAAGTCAAGCTAAACTAAGAAAAATTGTTATCCATGTAACCTAAGCAATAGGTCAATCTGATCTAAACCCGATTTAACCTGACTCTACTTAATTTTTATTTTTTAAATTAAAAATAAAAAATATGTCGTTTTGAATGAGATTAATTTTCTTATAATTGCCTCGAACTAAGCCTAAGCTTGATTTTTGAAAAAATCAAATCTAAGGCGTATTACTTGGGCTTAATTTGTTGATCTTAAGTCGGATTAGGTCAAGCCTAAACTGGAATGTCATCCCTAATTTAATCCGTTCCATTGGATTGGTATTTGGTAGAACATTGAGTGGCTTAAGTTAGTCATGTCCTTCTCTTGCCATGCACTTCATGCTGTCTAATGGAGTGGTTGGTAGTAGGGCTAAGCGGCAGTCACATCAGAGATTGGTCCGACTCTTACATGCACGTGGAAGGGTTGTCCCCTCGTGGTCCCGTAACCAATCCTCACTGTCCGTCTCTCACTAAACCATCAGGAAGTGTGAAGGACTCCTCTTCGGGGGTACTGTTTTCACTGAAGAAGATAGCAACTGAACAGCCACTTGTCACGCAATTACGGCGTAGTTTTAAGTTGTTTCACTTTGCGTTTTCCGAGGAAATATAATTGTAATATAACAATATATATAGGCAAAGACAATTCAGGCTTATCTAGAACTTCGTAAATATCTGCCTAAGTTGAAAATTAGTTACTACATTAACTGAAACAGTCATTAAAGGATGTAATACATGGTTTGGTTAACGATTTTTGTAAGTAAAAAGATTCAATTTTTTTTTCTTTTGTAATTTTATTTATTCTATATATTTAATTTTCATAATATTAAAATTCTAAAAATGAAATTTTTTTATTAAATTATTTAGTTATGTTTATTTTAAAATCTTTTTATATTAAAATTTTCATAATCTCACTTATTTTGAATTTTACTTATTTTAAGTTACTTAAAAAACACTTTATAATGTTAAAATTTTCAAGTTTCTAATGAACCCAAATTGTTATTACTATTAAATTTTACATATTTTCTAAGCAACATTGATTTTTAGAAATAATTAAACAAAATTTCAATAAATATATGTATGTTTATTTTAAGTTTTTCTAATATCATGGTTTCTAATAATTTAAATAATAAAATATTTGAAAATAAATAGACAATAATAATATCTCAATAAGAACCCTAAAATACATAATCTTATAAATACATAATCTTATCCATTAGTATTTTAAAAATTGAATTGAAAGTTAAAGTGATAAAGCAAAAGGTAAAAGATTTAAAAGATTTAATTAGTATTAGATTATTATAAAATGGATCAAAAATTGAATAAAATTACAGAAAATTAAAAGATATTGTCTTATTTATTAAAAAATTTGAAGTTTGATTAAAAAAGAAATTGTTAAATGAAAAGAAATTAATTTATTTTAATTCATAAGAACTTATTAATTTATAAAAATTAACTAATTAATTATTAAAATAATATATTTTAATAATAAGAATTATTAAAATAGATGGAACTGAAAAGTTAGAAATTAATTAAAAATTAAATGATTCAAAATTTTTATAATTAAAATTAATAAACAAATGAAATTTTCAATTATAGGTAAAAGAAAGTTTAAACTTTAAAATGAAAAAAAGAGTACAAATTTTTACAAATTTTTTAATTTTTTAATTTTTAATTTTATAAATAGACTTTGGTAGAAGTGTTCGTTTCCAAGTTCTAAAGAAAGTCGTTGAAAAGACCAAAAAAAACTCTTAATCACTGGCCCCAATGTTTGGAAGACTAGACGAGACCGACGGAAGAGATATGATACAGTACACCTCGGACTCACAAAAAAAACGTGTTCTCTGCTGAGTCTTCTGGGTTTTTTATCCAAGTGTCAGCCCAAGATCGTGCCAAGTCATCATACAGAGTCGTGATCAGGTGCTTCTCGTCCATTTTTTTAAACGCTTTTTGCTTATTATAGCGGCAAAGCTAACTACTACATTACATTTTTGTACCGGCTAGAAGAATGAAAAAAGGCTACATCTCTATCAGTCACTGATTGTGCCTCTCTCCACAAGAAAGATATCTCCACAGCTTCCATTGAGAGTAAGGAATTCACTTGGAGACACACAATCCTCAAGAATAATCAAGATTCATGGTTAAGTTTTCATTTTTCTTGCTCTAGCTTGGTCCCAAACTTTCAACTAGGATTATATCCTTTCTTGTCCTTTTCCTTGTATTGGGCTGTGCTAAAGACGAAATGGGAAGTGGGATGTGACGGTCTTTATGATAAAAGTTCTCTCTTTGTGAATCTTTATGTGCTTCAGCCTGAAGTTGGAAACATTTCAAGCTTAACGGCGACATAAAGTTTTGAACTTTATAGTTATTTCTGGTATTTTGCACACCATGACTGTGTTAAGTTGATCTACGATTTTTGAAAGGATATGGGATAAAGGTTGTTTCTTCGTGTTGGTTACCAGTTCTTTTGAGTGTTATGGCTAGTTTGATAATTTTGCCAAGGTCTAAACTTTATATGTTGTGAAAACACCATTTTAGTGCTGACCAGTAGAATGACTAGGAAACGTTTACATTTTAGCAAGTTGTATTCGTTCTCATGTTTTAAATCCTCGTTTAGACATGATCATGCTCAAATTGGGCAAAAAGGGTACTCGAGGGTGGTGTATTGCAATGAACCTGATAATCCGGAGGCACTCAGGTTCAATTACAGAGGGAATTATGTTTCCACTACCAAGTACACGGCGGCTAACTTTATACCCAAGTCGTTGTTTGAGCAGTTTAGGAGGGTTGCAAATATCTACTTTCTTGTTGTTGCTTTTGTTTCATTCAGTCCTTTGGCTCCCTACACTGCTTATAGTGTTCTTGCACCTCTGCTTGTGGTTATTGGAGCTACTATGGCAAAAGAGGCTGTGGAAGATTGGAGGAGAAGAAAGCAGGTAAATCTAGCATTTCTTTTGCTTATGGTAAATTTTGTCCTTTGGGCCCTGGTAGTAGCATATTCTGCATTTTGATATCGGAATAATGTTCGAGGGTGCCTAATGGCTTCCTATGCCCACCATTGATGTGTGCATTTCTCACACTATCATAACAGCTATGAGAAGAGTTTATTTCTTTTCTAAAGCGAGCTCTTCACTTAAGTTGTCTCTCCCACTTAAGAAGGACATGCCAGATTTTTGTGAACTCTTATTTCTTCTACTTTTACTCTAGCCTTTCCCTTATTGCTGCTTTATTTGATATATGTCATGTATTGTCATAGCATAACAGTTTGGTTCTTCAACTCATAACTCCACTCTTAATTACTCTTCTTTTATTTCAATAGAATTCCAATGAATTTCGATTTTTATGAGTTGAAAGTTGAAACTTTGAATGGTTTCAGGATGTAGCGGCTAACAATAGAAAGGCTACAGTGTATGGTAAAGAGTTTACATTCTATGACACAAAATGGAAGAAACTACGAGTTGGGGATGTTGTGAAGGTGTATAAGGACGATTATTTTCCTGCTGATCTGCTTCTGCTCTCATCAAGCTATGAGGATGGAATTTGTTATGTTGAGACTATGAATCTTGATGGAGAAACCAATTTAAAGTTGAAGCATGCTTTAGATGTGACGTCCCACTTATGTGATGAAGAATCTTTGAAGAATTTTAGGGCTGTTATTAAGTGTGAAGACCCGAATGAAAACCTTTATAAATTTGTTGGTACATTGAACTACAACAATAAAGATTACCCACTCTCACCACAGCAGATTCTTTTGAGGGATTCTAAGCTTAAGAACACTGACTATATCTATGGTGTGGTTATATTCACGGGACATGACACAAAGGTGATGCAGAACGCTGTGGATCCTCCATCAAAGAGGAGTAAGATTGAAAGGAGAATGGATAAGATAATATATGTTCTTTTCAGCACTTTGATTTCGATTTCATTTATCGGCTCTTTATTTTTTGGTATTGAGACCAGAAGAGATATTAGCGGTGGACGGTATAGAAGATGGTACCTACGTCCTGATAACACAAAAGTGTTTTATGATCCCCAAAGAGCATCTCTTGCTGCATTTTTGCACCTCTTGACAGGGCTTATGCTATACGGATATCTGATACCAATATCGTTGTATGTGTCAATTGAAATCGTGAAGGTTTTACAGAGCATTTTCATTAACCAAGATCAGGAAATGTATTATGAGGAAAATGACAAGCCAGCACATGCACGAACATCTAATTTGAATGAGGAACTTGGGCAGGTTGATACTGTGCTTTCAGACAAAACAGGCACTTTGACATGCAATTCAATGGAGTTTGTGAGATGTTCCATAGCAGGGACCGCTTATGGCCGGGGCATGACATATGTGGAAAGGGCCCTTGAACGGCAGGAAGTTGATGAAACTTCATCTGACTTAACAGGCTATAAGGAGCCAGGAAAGTTGACAAAGGGTTTTAACTTTACTGATGAACGCATAACAAATGGAAATTGGGTTAATGAACTTCATTCAGATGTCATACAAAAGTTCTTTCAAGTATTAGCAGTCTGCAATACAGCTGTTCCAGAGCTAGATAAAGAATCAGGTCTAATATTTTATGAAGCAGAGTCACCTGATGAAGCAGCCTTTGTCATAGCTGCAAGGGAGATTGGCTTTGAGTTATTTGAGAGGACACAAACAAGCATATCACTGCATGAATTAGATCCTGCGACTGGTAATAAAACTGATCGGTGAGCTTTCCAGTACAATTACTGTTTTTTTTTGGGTTAAAAGAAGTTTTATAAGCTATTGCTTCAATAGAAACCAAAATATATGAAGCTATTTATGTTAATTGAGATTGGACGACCTTTAGTAAGTCAAGTCTGGTGTCAATTAAAGATTACTTATTGCGCACAATATGAGTACGGAAGAGCTCAACCTAGCATTCTATTTTAGTTACCCTTCAATTCCATGAAGTAAAGTAAGGTTCATGTAATGTCTCTTTGGTAGTTCTGATAAACAATTGTCTTCATTTAGATTATATTACCTGAAGCTGCCACAAGCGCAAATCTTAAAATAGAGCATGATGAAAAAATAATGTTGACAAAGCATCTCATTCTACCCTGTTTATATATTGCAGAGTGTACAAGCTTCTGCAGGTCCTAGAGTTCAGTAGCTCTCGCAAAAGAATGTCTGTGATTGTAAGGAGTATTGAGAATAAGCTACTACTCCTTTCTAAAGGTGCAGACAGGTTTGAATCTAGATCATTAAGAAAATTGAATATCTTCTTAAGGTCATCTTTTCACTTCTACTTTTTGTGCATAGTGTGATGTTCGAAAGGCTATCTAAAGATGGCCAGAATTTAGAGGCTAAGACCAGGGAACACATCAAAAGATATGCCGAGGCAGGTTTACGAACCTTGGTAGTTGCATATCGTGAACTTGGTGAAGAAGAGTATAGAGCTTGGGAAGCTGAATTCATGAAGGCCAAAACAGCTGTAACTGCCGACCGAGATGTAATGGTGGATGCGCTTGCCGATAAGATTGAAAGAGATTTGTTTCTTCTCGGTGCTACAGCCGTTGAGGACAAACTGCAAAAAGGGGTAGGAATCACCCCATGTACAAAATTTAGGGACTGTAAACACACTAAGCTATTATATAACATTCAGTTTTTGGCGTATTGCATTGGCAACTGATAATTCTTCCCTCAGCTTCTTAAATCTTTTGTATTTGCCGCTTTTCTTTCTTACCTTTCTCCTTTGTCTCCCTCCATTGATCATAAGTCGGATGTTCTAGTTCTTGCTATTATTGTTTTGCATCACCGATCCTGTTTTGACTAAGCATTTGGATCACCCTCGTCTTAGGTTCCAGAGTGCATTGAAAAGCTTGCAAAGGCTGGGATTAAACTATGGGTCTTAACGGGTGATAAGATGGAGACTGCAGTTAATATTGGGTATGGTGTCAATT
>JANZLC010000001.1:23753671-23774118 GCA_026413385.1 Erythroxylum gracilipes
GTTCTACTTGAGGAATAGAGCGTTAAAGGAAGAAGACAGGAGACGGTCTTATTTACCGTACAGGCGAGATCTGTTCGGCTTCTTCATCAATGTCAGCGGCGTCACCAAAAAAATTCCACCTCCTTAGTTAATTTGTTAAATACTTTTTAGTTTTTACAATAACAAAAAAAAGCAGAAAAAAGGATTCTGTGTAGTTTTATTTTTCCTTTTGATAAACTAAAAGTTCTTTATTATATAAACAATTTTGTACTTTATAACCAAAAATTAAGTTTGTGAAATTTATTAATATAATCCTCAAAATGATGGGATGAAAGCATAGGAAATAACGATTTAATTTTTTTAGTTTGATTTTTAATTTTTTATATTAATTTACTTTAATAATTTTATATATTAAAAATTAGTCAGTTCTTATAAATTAAAATAAATCAAATAAATTTTATTTAACAATATGCTTTCAATTAAATTTTAAATTATTCGGTAAGTAAGAACAATCTTTTTTAATCATATTTTAGATTTTCATTTTTATTTAATCTTTATTAATTTTGTGATGGTTTAATACTATTAAATCTTTTAAACTTTAAACCTCTTTTGTACTTGTTATCCTATCTGGGTTTTTAAACATTAGCAAATAGTACTTTATATGTAATAAATGTGACACATTAAAATGTTTAAAATATGTTTGGGGGTTGGGTTAACGAGAAGATACAAATATTGTTGGGAAGGTGGCCTTATGTACCAGTTTACCTATTTGATAACTACACATGAAATTAATATCTTAGATTAAATTGATGGAAATATATATTTTATATAAAATGGTGATTTTCCAGTTTAGGTGTGATGTTTACATGACCATTTGAACTATGACCAATTGACCACAGTGGACCTCTACCTAATTGTGTTGAATAAGGAAGAAGGTGGTTGACGCAAGTAATTATTTATACTTAAAAATCAAGACAACAAATTTTTATAATCACGCTTTAATATATTATCTTTTAATTATGTATTTTTAATACAAATTTTGATAATTGCTAATACTTAATTAATTTATTAAATAATTTATAATAAAATATATGAATTATAGATTATTGTATTGATTTAAGTTGATTAGTACAATAATCATGTTTTTAATAAGTAAGTTGATATTTCAATATGTCAATTTTCTTAAATATGTGTTTTTTAAAATTTTTTTGATAATGTATTAATGAATGAAATTTGTATTTAACCAATCAATAATCTTAAAATAAATATATATTAAATTTAACATTTTGATGTCCAGCTAATTACACTTAAATACAAATATAACGAGGCAATATGCAAAATAGTGGTGGGTCATTAACTCATTATGATTTCTAGATACCATGAAGTGTTTTCATTTCTCGGTACAGTTGTGCTTTTTAAATTTGGCTATTTCCCCAACTACAAGATATATTTTTCACGTCGCTTTCTCACCACAAAATTATAAGAAATTATAAAAGTAAATAGTTTTAAATCAAATATCAAATTTGGCTTATTGGCTGGTTACGAGTTCGACTCGTGACTCGATCATTACTTCAAAATCGACGTCATTTTTTACGTTTTTTTAATGGTGAGTTGCCCGTGACCTTTCAAGGCTATAGGCCGGTCAAAGCTAGGGTCACAACCAGGGTCAACCTATCCCTATTCGTTAGGCCATAGCCAGGGCCACGTTCTACTGAGCTGGTCCATTGACATTCTTATATATACTACTATAATTTAATTTTCCTCTAAGACTATAGGGTGAAATGTGATAATATTGAGGACATTATTTATTATTCGAAGACATTTTATGTAAGTAAAAATGGATGAAATATAATAGGGCTTATATAATAACTTACAAACAAATTTTTAAAATTTTGAAGTTAGCCTTAATTATGAAAAAAGTATCCTCTACATAAAACTCTCCTTTTTACGATGGTCTAAGGAATGTCATAATATACACAATCTTTTTCTGAATTTTGTTAAAAAATACTGTTTTCGTAACTTAAACTTTTCACCTTGCAGTCAATATGAGCAATTTTAGGATTAATTAACAAAAACTAATACTTTAATTATTTTTCAATTTAATGCTAAAATTTTAAAATTTTTAATTTAGTGATCAATCTTTTAAATATGGCATTATTCAAGAGTAACTGTTGTTTTACATACCAAGAAATGTCTATTTATTTTTTGAAGCTAAACAAATTCATTAAAATAACTAGAAATCAAAACAGAAAAAGCACCTAAACCTAAAGCCAATAGGCTTTACCCTATAGCACCCGGAGCTAAAGCCTCTTTTGAATTGATTACAAACGACGGACAGTCACAAAGAAGAACATAAGCAATACTGCTGGGGATGGAATCCCACTCAAACCGGTTTGCATATAATAAAGCGACCCTTACTAATGTATGAGCAACCTTATTGACATTATGAGAAATCCAATGGAAGGACAAATGGTAGAAGTTGTTCTTAATTAAGAGACATTCAACAAACAATCTAGCAAATTACTGGAATAATTATTAATATGATTAATTGCTTCTAGACAATCCAGACTCAAATGATAATTCTATCCGGACATTGATCCTTAAGCCAAGCCAGAGCTTCTTTGATGGAAATTGCTTTAGCAAGATAAGCATCCATATAGCAAGTTTTGTAAAGTTAATAATTGAATTAATTTTTGTTTGAAAGTGGGTAATAAATTAAAAAAATGTAAAATATTAAACACTTTTCAATATCTTTTTATTATTAATTTATTAATTAATTTACTTAATGTTACAAGTTTTAGCATTAAGTAATAAAAATAAAAATATTAATTAAACTTGAATGACCAAAAAGTGAATAAAATAGTACTAAATTGAAGACTGAATATCCCCTTTCATAATGAGTTGGCATCCGGTTACTTAGGCGTGGATTTGCCTGGAACTTGTGAGATACGTATAAGCAGAGGAATCGTAACGCTGGAAAGCTGAGAAGTTCGAAGAGGGCCTTTGATGATGAATACAAATATGTAAAGCACAAATTGATTGCACCGCACGTCTAAACAGAGTTGACTACTCATGGCTCAATGTGTATCAATGTTGCGAAATGTGGGAGGGAGAGGTCTTTGAGGTTTTCAATTCGACGTATTTGCCAAAAAAAATAAATAAATCAAGATTTAATATTTTATTAACAAATAAGAAGTACAACTTTAGTGGTTAAATATTTTGTAAAAATCATTCTACTAATTGATATTTAAAAAATCGTTAATTTGGATTAGAGTTATTTTATAATAATATCACATTTAAAATTTATGAAAAAAGTGGCATAAAAATTTAAATTAATATAATTTTCACATATTTTGTTATTGAAAAGTTTATTATGATTTGTTTTGAAATGGAGGAACCCGCGGCTGTTATTATTTGGATTAGGTAAATCTTTAGATTGATACAACAACCTGCAAATCACATTAATCAGGTATTTCATATTAGGCAAACCTTGTACAATAAGCTCGATCAAAAAAGCATAATAAGGGGAATCAAACATAAGACCTTTTGATCTCGTGTCTCTCTACTCTACTAACTCGACCGCCCCTAAGGAGTGAGTTAATTATGATGATATTTATAAAAGTGAAAGGCTTGTTTAAATACTACATATTACTATTAAATTTTGCTTAGAATTTTAAGAATCAAAATGTAAATTTCTCTAAATAACAAGTAATTTTTTTGTGTAATTTAATAATTTTAAAAATTCAAGCTCGAAAGAAGATTTTCATGGCCATGATGGGCCTGGCCCGAATTTGCATTAATAGGTAGCAGGAAGAAAATATATTCTTATTGTTTTAAATTACTTAAAAGAGATAAAAAATTAATAATAACTTTATTAATTACCTATCAAAAAAATTTAATATATATTATTATTATCAGGGCTGTTCTTAATGTTTTATAAGTCTTGGGTAAAATAAAAAATGAGCCATATTTTACTTCTTTTTTTTCCACCAAATATGAAAAATGAGCTAAGAGTGGGCTCTTATAAAAAACAAAATAACACAAAATATGTGGAGGTAAAGAGTAGGTCTTAAGCATGTGCCCTTTTTATCCTTGTGCAGGGATGAGCCTGTTATTGTTTCCCTCTATATTATAATTCAACTTGATTAATCCAAAAGTTATGTAACAAAAATCAATAAATAAAAAACTTAATCTGTTTGACTAGTTTAATCGTACAAATTTAGAATTGTCTACTTTTCCGATTTAAATTTTAACTTTTCAATTCGATTTATTTTAATAACTCTTTTTGTTAAAAAATAATCAATTTATTAATCAATCAATTATTTTTTAAATTAATAAGTTTTTATAAACTAAAATAAATCAATTAATGTTCATTTAATAATATCCTTTTTCAATTAAACTTTAAATTTTTCGATAAATAAGGACAATCTTTTTTAATTATATTTTAAAATTTATTTAAAATTTAGTAAATTTTATGACGATTTAATATTAGTTGAATCTCTTAAATTTCAAATCTATTGTATTGTTGGTTTAACTTCCAACTTGATTTTTAAAACTGGGACAAAAATACTTGATTTATAAAGTTACTTTATATGTATATTTTAATTGTAAAGTTACATTATTTTGTGATATAAGTATGTTGATTTTAATTAAGATTGATTCAATAAGTTCTTGCCAATAACTACGACCATTGAATAAAAACATTAAACTAAAAGCTCATACAAAATTAGCGCCTAGAAAAAAATGTCCATATGCATATGCAGGCTATATTTTAAAAAATAAATCTAACCATTTATATAGAAGTATTGTATTTAGTTTTTTTGATCTTTATTTTAATATGGCAATATTGCATGAAGGAAACGTATTGCCCAATCCAGTCTCCATTCCCAGAGCATTGACTTCCGAAGATCATAGATATTCTGGGTCAAAATATGTCCACGTGGCAGATCTAACTGTACATATAAAAAGGTACAGCGATCTCGTGATACTTTGGACGTGGGCCGCTGGATCCTTACCTCCTTTTTTTAAAGACTCAGCATCGAGTCGACCATCCACACGAATCCCCAAGCTCAATCATATTAGCTAAGAAAATAAAAAAGAAACTAATAAGAAACTCATTTCTCTCAAGTACTCTGTGCATATTAAAAAAATGGCACAGTACCGTCACAATCACCACCAGTTTCTGGAATGATCTCTTCCTGTCCGCCACCGCCATGTCGTTGCTCAATCTGTCCTCTCGCGGCGGAGCTGTCCATCTCCAGGCGATTTCCTCCCCGTTCTTCGGCAGAGACATATGCTCGCTTCGCGGAGAGTCAATCAGAGCTTCTACGAAGGCGGTTCGGTTCGTTAAGGTTTGTGCAATGTCGTCCAGCAGCAACAACTCGTCATTGAAGATGAATTTGAACGAGTATATGGTCACTCTCCAGAAGCCTCTCGGCATTCGCTTCGCTGTCTCTTTAGATGGCAAAATCTTCGTTCACTCACTCAAGAAAGGGGTTTGTATTAGTGCGTATTTTGCTTTTTGCTCCTTCTCCTGGCTTTTTTAGGGGCTTCAAGTGATTGTGTTTTGGTTGCAGGGGAATGCGGAGCGTTCTAGGATAGTTATGGTGGGTGATACCTTGAAGAAGGCCAGCGATTCTTCTGGTGCCGGATTTCTTGTCATCAAGGATTTTGGTGATACAGAGTAAGAAAGTTTTCGCTTATGATGCTAATTTCTGACGATGTTTAATTATGTGTTTGATTGAGCTTATGTAAAGAGTTTCGAGTGAAGTGTGATTCTTCTTTTCTGGTGTATCAAAGGCGTATTCATTCCCAATGGATTTTTGTTAAGTGTGTTGTGGAGGAACTATTTTTTTTCCTACTTTTTACTTTTTTTGTTACCTAATGCAACTTGCATGAAGCTTTTTGCTTAATTATTAGGTTCTACAATTTGCAACAGATGCCTTGTAGTTGAACAGTTGTAAGTTGAAATGATTTTTTATGATGGTTTACTTATCTTGACAAAGATTTCTATAATGTTGCCATGTACCAGCAATGTTCGATGAGTATATATCTTTGACCTCTTTGGCCTGTAGTTTTGTCTGATTAATTCTCCAAATTGTTCGTTAAATATGACAGTAGTCCAACTCTTGATGATATGTTCTGTTCAACGTTCACTTTTTTGTTTTTATTTTTTCAGTTTTTGGTTTCCTCAGGAAGATGCTGAAGGAGAAGACAGGCTCATATAGCTTAGTGCTTGAGAGACCTTTCTCTCCCTTTCCAATCCATCATTTGCTCAGTCTAAGTGAAGTTGACGTGATGTTTAATAGAGGTCGTGTTCCCATTGCCACTTGGAACAAAAGTTTCCTGGCATCAAATCTCAAACCATCTTCTGAGGGAAATGGGAGTTCTGGGTTTGCAATATTTTCTTCAAAATATTTAGCATATGATGGTTGGAAACTCTTCACGGATCACAGTGATCATAATCAGTCACCTGCGCAGAAGAATCTTGCTGGCCCAGTGAGCCAACTTATTTGTACCTTCTCTGAGGAAGAATCTGGTGAAGGTGAATGGGCTCATGGAAACTTTCCCCTAGAGGAATATATCAAAGCACTTGATCGTTCTAAAGGCGAGCTATACTATAACCACTCTCTTGGTATGCGCTATAGTAAGGTGTGATATCAACTCCTTTTACAAATGATGTCTTAGGCCGTAAGGAATTTGTGTATACACCTTATGCATTGTTCAATTTTCAGATCACAGAACATATATACGTTGGGTCATGTGTACAAGGAGAAGACGATGTAAAAAGGTTGTCCAATGCAGTGAGTTCCTATTAACTTTAAAATAAACAGAACTATCTCCTGTAGCATAGTTGCATAACAGGTTGGAAATTTGTGCTATACTTCGTTTCATACATAAATATCTGTAGTAGAAATCAATTGAGCCAATTAATTTTCAGGTTTGGATTGGAAGTTTCGTTTTTGACAAATCGAAGTTTATAAGCCCTTGGAGCTTCTCATATACTCTAAATAGGAGTTTCGCATTGTTATTCCAAAATTCAGCTGCACCTGACATATTTCTTTATAATAACCATGTTGTCATAACCATCATAAGCTGTGTATGCTCTGTTTTTATGGTCAAGGGCAAATATGGCTTACACTATTATTGCGCTGTTGAAATTTTGTAATTGACAGTTTTTTTTTTCTCTAATAGATTTTAGTTGCTTGTTGAAAGATAATATTCAAATGGGCTTTTTTACACGGAACTTGGAGGAGATTTGTTCACATCTGTGTCTAAATTTACCATCTCTATATTTTTCCCTTCAATGTTTAATTTTAAACCTTTTAAATAAACCTACAACAGGGAGCGACCGCTGTGTTGAATTTCCAAAGTAGCATTGAAGCAGAAAATTGGGGGTTAAGTTTCAATTCTATCAACGAGTCCTGCCAGAAGTTCAATATACTTATGATCAACTATCCTATAAGGTAAGTGATTTCATTTCACATGTTGTTTTAAGTGAAGAAAGATGTTTGCAACTGCCACTTTGATGGTTGACTTTCATACATGCGGTCAATGTGTGTGTTTGTGAGTGGTTGGAGGTGAGGTGGGAGAGAGTTGCTTGTGTCCATGGACAGAAATCTTCTTGCCACATAGGTTTGGAGGAAAGATTTTCATGTATTTGTAATTACCTTAAAAATTGCTCAACTAGTTGATGTCTTTAAGAAATTTCACCTAGTCAGGTAAATGTTTCCTATATTGGCTCTGGGATTTTAGATTTCAAAATATTTAACTAGTAGTTTGGGCTAATTTAGTTGTTGCAATGTTACAGGGAGGGAGACTCCTTCGACCTGAGGAAGAAACTGCCATTTGGTGTTGGGCTTCTTCTACGCTTACTGAAAAAGAGTCATCGGGTGTTTATCACTTGCACAACTGGTTTTGATAGATCCCCTGCTTGTGTGATTGCTTATCTCCATTGGATGACTGATACTTCCCTTCATGCGGCTTACAATTATGTCACTGGATTGCATTTATGCAAGCCTGACAGGTTCTTGCTGCATACATCTTTTAGAGTTTGATATGTTTACTGCACTGTAGACATTCCCACTGTCCCGTAAACATCTTTTACAAATAATTCTTAATCACAAAGGTAACTAATGTGCTGAACTTTGCTTCTGTTTGGGTCTGAGCGTGTGACATGATATATCAGTAAGAAATACATTTGTCTTTCAGCATTCTTTGTGCTAAGCAGATGATAGACTTAGAATGACAATGGCTACTCGATGATTTGTTCTTTCTAAAGCTTGAACAAATTTCATTTCAATAGTTCAGCTGCTTGCTAAAATTGGTTCCTTTCAAAGTAGATTATGAAATTGATTGTGATCTCTCTTTGAGTGCCATTCACACAGTTGATACATGAATTTTAAACCTCAATCCAAATCTTCTATTATACAAAGTAGTGAAGAATGGAAACTTAGTTAATAGAATTCTCATGCTATATATGGCACTTAGGCTGGTCATGGAATCTAACCAAAAAAAATTGATAATACCTTAATGGCAGACCTGCTATTGCTTGGGCAACATGGGATCTTATAGCTATGGTGGAAAGTGGCAAACATGATGGACCAGCCACACATGCTGTAACTTTTGTGTGGAATGGGCACGAGGTAACTGACTGTATCCAACATATGGATGCCAAGGCCAAACATTGAGCTTTCTTCTAAGCTCAAATCATTTTGTCTACCTAGACTAATTATAGAATGGGTTTTCATTTGCCTTTCTTCCAAGGGAGAGGACGTGTGCTTGGTTGGAGACTTTACTGGAAACTGGAAAGAACCAGTAAAGGCAAGTCACAAGGGTGGACCAAGATACGAAGCTGAAGTTAGACTTTCACAAGGGAAGTAAGTTGTCATGCTATAAATTACTTGTCAATTTATAAGGCCCTAAGCTGCATATAACTTTAGATAGACTTGACGGTGATCACTGCTTTTAGGTATTACTACAAGTACATAGTTAACGGGCAATGGCGGCATTCTACCAGTTCTCCAACTGAAAGGGATGAAAGGGGGAACATTAACAATGTGCTGGTGGTTGGTGATGTAGCTAGTGTGAGACCTACTATTCAACACCCAAAAAAGGTTGGTACATTGTTAAGCTTGATGCCACGTTGGTAACATCTGATCTTCAAGATACTTCTTATTTAAATTTTCTGAACACACACTCATTTGGCTTGATACTTCAGATTTACGCTTGTTCTCATGACAATTAGAGATGAAGAATTAGTGAAGTTAAACCTCATTTTTTGTGCAATAATTTACCTGATAAAAGAACTGCTTCACATTTGTGTTATATATGTTGCAATGAAAGGCTAAAACTGAAGAGTTTGGCTGCTTAATGTGTGCTTAAACTCCATTAACGACCAACATACTCTGTGCTCCGTTCAGGACGCCAACATTTTGAAGGTGATTGAGAGGCCATTGACAGAAAATGAACGCTTTATGCTGGCAAAAGCAGCTCGCTGTGTCGCTTTCTCCGTCTGTCCGATCAGACTCTCTCCCAAGTAATCGGTTGCCTGAAAATTTTTCCTCCGGCCTTTCGTTTTCTTATTATAATTTATAATTTTTCTGCTTTCTGAACGGCTACTAAAGGACCCTTCTGTTGTGAAGATCCTTTCTCAAGCTAAATGCTTTTACAAAGACACCAATTTCAAAATAGAGATTATTCTACTAGATTTTCCGTAGCAGAAATAAATCTGTGCCCTATCTACCTCCTCTTTGTTTTCTGTGAGGCACGAACACGAGTCATTTGAAGGAAGACAATGGCGTAATGACAACGTTTTGTGTTGTACTTTAGCTTACTAGTTAATGCTATATGTTGAAAATTTATGTTTAATTGCTGAGAAAATACGTATGAAACATTTCCTTTATTGACTATAAAATTACAAGAACTTTAAAATTAAGTTCGAGTTAGAGGAGAGTTGGGAAATTTTCGACGAACTTATCAGTTTTATGTAATTTAGAATTAATTGCAATATTTTAAAAACTAGATTGGAAATTAAATTTGTCAAATAAGAGGTTTAAAATTTTAAAAATTTAATCGATATTAGTCGATATAAAATTAGTTAAATAATAGATAAAATTGAAAATTTGGAAATAATATCTTCCAGCAACCAATACCAAAAGGGAAAAGAAGATATGAAGCAAATGACACGACGAAAGCCTGCATGTCAACACTTTCCCTAAATAATGTCGACATATCTCCCATTCCATGACTTATATAATATGTGCATATCCATTCCCCTCTTAAATCTTGATTTCAGCCTGAGGCGATGAAATTGTTGTTCTTGCTTGCGTTTATTGGTTTACTCTCTCTTTATTTTGCATACAACATTGAAATACAAAGTTTGGAAAAGTTCAATAATATGCAGTCTTACTTCCAACTAATAGAAAGACTACTTCCAAATGACGTATGTAAAGTTTTGGCGCGTGCTTATATGTTTCTGGCCTCAAGGTAGGTTTATACAAAACTAAATTACATTTTCATCAATTCTTGAATTTGAGTATTTTTTATGCTCTAATTTTTAATATTCATGTTAAATTTTATTGAAATCATTTCTGTATTTCTTATAATTGGAAATACTACTAATAATTAAATAAGTTACTATTTGTGCCTCATCATACTTCTACAAAGATATCATGCAAGAATTTAAGGTAGCCATTGCATCTCCTTCACTTTCATGTGAGCCTTTTTCCATTTCCAATACCAAACCTCTCATATGTTTCATCATCAGAGTCCCACTTACACGGTGTGAAGAAGATAAAGAATTCTATCTTTTGATCCTCAAAGAAGCACCACAGCCATGTTTTGAGGATAGGACCTTATCTCAAAAAGCCATATCACTTCACACCCATCACTTAAACACCGTTGGGCGTTGGCTCCACTATTTCATTCAATGCCATACAAATACAATAGAGAACTGTCAGGGCAGAACGTTTATGGCTAATTTTTGCCACAAAACTTCCATCAAATGTTGTCACTATCTCTCTTCGTTGATCCCACTCATCCTTTCTCTATCTATTCT
Organism: Erythroxylum gracilipes; assembly: GCA_026413385.1. NCBI lineage: Eukaryota > Viridiplantae > Streptophyta > Magnoliopsida > Malpighiales > Erythroxylaceae > Erythroxylum > Erythroxylum gracilipes. The sequence goes on from JANZLC010000001.1 coordinate 23,764,710, forward strand.
TACATTTGCTGACACGCGTAAGGTCCAGAATTTATGAACAAGTTTTGAATAAGTGCATTGGTTCATTAGATGGTTTAGTAATCTCTTGGGAGTTTCTAATTTCATTTTATGTATGTTTCTATATTGAAAAGGGGATCAAATCAACGTTCTATTTTTGCTATTTCAACGCTATTCTAACTTATCTTATCCACATATTTATGTGAGACTTATATAAATATGTGGATGAGATCAGTTGAAACAGTACTGGAACAACAAAAGTGAAACAATATACACCTTCCTATTGAAAAAGACATACTATTGTCAAATTAGAGTGAAAGAGCATGTTTTACAATGATTTGTTCTCCATTTAATACAAGAATTTGGATTCTTTAATTTCTTTAGTTAAATATCAAGGAAAAGATGCAATTTTTTATAATTTAAAAATATTTTATTGATATAAAATATTTAAATAATATAAAATAAAATTTTAAAGTAGCTGACTGTTAAATATAACTATTAAATAAGTAATAAAATTTCCGTGATTACTTTCACATGAATTTAATAATAAATAATAGACATAATAAATTAAAAATTTAAAATTTGAGCATTTATGAATATATTATCTCTAAATAGTATTATTAATAATATAAATATTAACTTTTAAATGTTTTTAATTATAAGGTGCATTTAAATAATTTTGAAAGTAAAAGCATAGATAAATTTATATCTTTACCCTTCAATATCTATATCCATGTGATTGAAGCTCTTGAAAGTATAAACTATAACATAAAATGAAACCTACGTGCATGTGCATGCAATTCATGTTAATAAAAGAAAAAGCAAAATACACAATTGCGTATACATGCCTTTTTTATGATATATCTACTAGAAGAACATTGCATAGATGTTACGAACATATACAGAAAATGATCTGGAACGTCCAAACCTAATCCGCGAGGGAAGAAGCTTGGATTCACCAAGCTTTCGCTTTCCTTATCGCAAGAGAATGTGGTGACCTCACAAAATGGTGTTATAAAGCCACGAAGTACGAGGGTCCCGTGCACAATGTCGACGGCTTCGATTAACGGCTGGAGCCTCACCTCATCATCATCTGTCTCTCAAGCTTCTTCTGTCACCAGAAGATCCACGTTACGTCCCTCTGTCTCTGCGAGGCTCGCCACTCCCTCTTCTTCTTCTTCTTCTCTTCCTGCTCTTATCAGGAACCAGCCTGTTTTCGCAGCTCCTGCTCCTGTCATCAACCCTACTTGGGTACTTCTTCTCTTTAATATTTCTTGACAAGTATGGAAGTTTGAGTATTATCTTCTACGTCCATTGTTAATGCTTGCATGGAGAATATATGATGCTGATTTTCCTTTCTAAACATGTAATGCAATCAGATTTTTCTTTGTTAGACTATAAATTAGAATAGTTATTGAAGAACACAAGCATCAATTCCAAAGAAATGCAAGTTATATGTGTAGTATATATACAGTAGTCACCTACTTCATCGCAAAATGGAACTAGAATCTATAGAATTGCAGTTCCTTATCATCTAACTCTCACCTACTTGGTGAAGCTCATGGTTCAATTGGAAGAGCTCAATGACACGTGCATGGTATCGATTCACTTGTGTAAAAGGATATATGCATATAACGTCTCTATTAAATACTGCATGTGAACTGAAACCCACCCTTATTACATTAGTTGGCGAATTCCAAGCCATAGAAATGCACGATTCCTGAATTTTTTCAGTTATAAATTCGTTGCATAGTTATTAAGACTTTTAACTTTGAGTTTGAGTTGATTATTACACTGTTCTGTAATTGCCCGAGTTTCTAGCTCCTGACAGTGTTTTGTGGGCGATTGGCAGAGAGAAGATATGGGAAAAGAGTCATATGAGGAAGCCATCGAAGCTCTTAAGAAACTCCTCAGGTAAAGAAATAATGGATACGCTACTTGAGACCTGTGAAAGTTGTTTAACTGATTATCTGTCAGGCTGGCCTTTCAGTGTCTGTTCAATATCTAGTTTTCTCGATGTGTGTAACATCTTTTGGCCAAGTATTTCCATTTCTTGATGCACCTCGAACAAACTCATTTTACAATTTTCTAAGCTTCGGTGATGTGAGAGCTTTTGATATGAACATTGCAGTGAGAAAGGAGAACTGAAAGCTACAGCAGCTGCCAAAGTTGAGCAGATCACAGCTGAGCTGCAAACACCCTCATCTGACAGCAAACCCTTCGACCCTGTTGAGAGAATGAAAAATGGTTTCATTCACTTCAAGACAGAGAAATACGAGTCAGTAACTTAATCCACTTTCCTACTGCTTACAAAATTTGATGATGAAATGATGATATTTTGTGTCACTGTATTCTTTTGCAGCAAGAATCCAGGACTGTACACTGAGCTTTCCAAGGGCCAAAGCCCCAAGGTATTTGAGTCAATTCCATAGTTGGGGAAAAATTAGGTGCTAATACATCAAGTATTATATGTTTTTTTGATACTCAATTTTCTCTAATCATGTAAATATTCTGCAGTTTATGGTGTTTGCCTGCTCAGATTCCAGAGTTTGCCCATCACATGTGCTGGATTTCCAACCAGGAGAGGCCTTTATGGTCCGCAATGTTGCTAATATTGTCCCTCCCTTTGATCAGGTTGCTATTTAAATCCAATAATACCCACATTATGCAAATGATTTCTCCATTATCTTATTCAGTAAAAGAAAACTGTCTTGAAGTGATTTGTTTTCATGATGATCATGTCTTAGAACCATGTTTTTTCTCTGCTTCAACAGGTCAAGTATGCTGGGGTTGGATCAGCTGTTGAATATGCAGTTCTGCACTTGAAGGTAGACCCTCAGAAGTACTATGCAACTTTTAAAGTAAACCCTTAGCAGATGAAGCCTCCATTTGATTGTTGTTTTGAACACAGGTCGAGAACATTGTGGTCATTGGACACAGTGCCTGTGGTGGAATCAAAGGGCTAATGTCCTTCCCCTACGATGGAACCACTTCTACGTAAGGGCCTAATCTTTTTACAGCAACGAGTATAGTTCAACATTACTGCCAAAAACTGCAAGAAATTTCTCAGATTCACCTGTTAGATGTCTTCATAAAGTAAACATAATAACAACATTTGGTTTCTCTGACAACTGCGATACTGCAGTGATTTCATTGAAGATTGGGTCAAAATCGCGATGCCAGCCAAGACCAAGGTGTTAGCAGAACATGGCAACTGCTCTTTGGCTGAACAGTGCACATATTGTGAGAAGGTAAGGCCTTATGTCCTGAGTTCATAGAGCAGGATAAGATTAAAAAAGTTTCTGAGCAACCATGCATGAACTGTTTTGCAGGAGGCAGTGAATGCATCACTTGGAAACTTACTGACCTATCCTTTTGTGAGAGATGGGTTGGTGAAGAAGACTCTAGCACTGAAGGGTGGTTACTACGATTTTGTCAAAGGAACTTTCGAGCTCTGGGGGCTTGAGTTTGGCCTTTCACCATCTCTCTCCGTATGAACAACCAAACTACTATCAATGACACCCTCTTTGTTTCCTAACTATTTCCTTCTCAAAAATAATGTACTTTTTTTTAATAAATGTATGTTTAAATATGATGAATTTGCAATAAAATATAAAATGGAGATCACTTTGCGGCTCCTTTTCCTATGAAGCTGGAGTACATTTTAGGTTCTTGCACTGGAAACTCCTCTGATAGACCTTATTCACTACTGCATTTTCTTCTTTTTTTTTTCTGTTTTCCTTTTGTTAGGTAAAAGATGTGGCTACCATACTACATTGGAAGCTCTAGAGTCTTGCATAAAAGTCGTTCCCTGCAAAGATGAGGCCCTCTTCAGTGTTATCCTTTTCGATGAAATTCCAATTTTATGTAGATCAGAAGAAGAACCTTTTTTCAAGAACATGGATTTCTTCGACCCCATTGTTGAGGCCAAGTTTCTAAGCATGGTTTATTCATACTAAGTACAGTGTCCAACTTGGTGAAATTACTTAATGTTGCTGCACATTTATCAGTAATAGACTTATAGCAATGAGCAGAATACATAAATTTATAAATTAAGGAGAGAAAATAACCACAATCGACGACTGTTCCAACACCTCTTCAGGCCTACATTCAACTAAGAAATGACCACTTAGAGAATGAAAGTAAAGAGAAAAAGAATAGAAGAAATTAAAAGCTGCACTCTAACCGTTTTCATGGAAATGTGATATTACTATCCTTTTCCATGAATGTTTATGTACTCCATGAGAATCCTGTCTGCTTTATCCGCCCACAATGCCTTTCTTATATTGATTCTTGTTTCTTCATAGTTCTTGTTCTTGTTGTAGTTCTTCAGTTGCAGAGAGTGAGAGATGAGTTGTTTATATAGTTTCTATGATACTTGTGTAAAGATTTTACATAAGGTGATAGTGAATTATTTTGTTTGAAGACTTAATGAGTATGCTCTCTGTGGACGATCTCATCTTTACCGGCAACAATCTGAGATTGTTTGAAGAGCTTAAGAAGGAGATGTCTCATGAGTTCGAGATGACCAACATATATGGCTAGGATTTATTTCTAATAGATTTTTCTAAAGAGTATTTAATAAGTTAGTAGAGTAGAAAGTTGTTAGGCATTTTAAATAGTAGTTTTAGAGTAATCCTGAGCTTCCTATAAATACCTCTTGTAGTTAAGCATTTTATGAGAGCCAAAATTTGAGTGACACATTTTTCTCTTTAATTCACTCTTCCACCTTCGAGCACTTTGTACTAGTTAAACAAGAATCCATTATATAATGGAACGTCCAAACCTAATCAACAAGGGAAGAAGCTTGGATTTACCAAGCTTTCGAATGTGTTGACCTCACAAAATGGTATTATAAAGCCACAGAGTTAAAGGGTCCCGAGCACAATATCGACGACTTCCATTAACGGCTGGAGCCTCACCTCATCATCATTTGTCTCTCAAGCTTCTTCTGTCACCAAAAGACCCACATTACGTCCCTCTGTCTCAGCGAGGCTCAGCACTTCCTTTTCTTCTTCTTCATCTTCTTCTTCTCTTTTTGTCTTATCAGGAACTAGCCTGTTTTCGCAGCTCCTCCTTCTATCATCAACCTTACTTGGTACTCCTCCTCTTTAATATACCTTCAGTTTCTTGGCAAGTATGGAAGTTTGAGTATTATCTTCTACGTACATTGTTAATGCTTGTATGGAGAATATATGATGTTGATTTTCTAAACATGTAATACAATCAGATTTTTCTTTTGTTAGACTATAAATTAGAATAGGTGTTAAAGAACACAAGCATGCAATTACAAAGAAAAGCAAGTTATATGCGCATTATATATTTTAGTGCCATCTTTTTGTAAGTTAAATATGCATTATACAGTAGCCAGCTATATGCATATTATACAATAGCCACCTACTTCATCACAAGAAAATGGCACTATAATCACAGTAGTCACCTACTTCATTACAAGAAGATGGCACTAGAATCTCCAGAATTGCAGTTCCTTATCATTTAACTCTCACCTACTTGGTGATGCTCATGGTTCAATTGGAAGAACTAAAAATAGTAGCTTCATCGCAAGAAGATGTCACTAGAATCATAGTAAAAGTAAGTTATATGTGTGTTATACAGCAGCCACCCACTTTATCGGAAGAAGATGGAACTAGAATTACAGTGGTAGACAACGATTCAAAGTTGTTAAAATTGATTCTATTTTTTCTGAGTTATTCAAGTTTGTTTAGATTGTTTCCTTTATCTTAGGTATTTAAACTTTTGATTTGTTTGGTTAATCTTTACCAAAATATTAGCTAAGTTTGTTAGTTCATCGTCTATATATTTAGGCCTTTTATATCTATGTAAAGTGCACCCATCAATAAATTGCCTCTTGCAATATATCTTTTATATTTTTTTTGGTTAATTTTTGGTTCTAAAACCCAACATAATATTAGAGCTCTTTATAATTTTAAGGGACCCGTGAGCATTTGAGAGACATTAGCTACATGGGGTCCAACAATACATTAGCTCTTTCACCTCCAATTTTTAATAGTGAGAATTACTAAATTTGGGCAATCAAAATAAAAGGTCATTTGAGAGGCATTGACATGTGGTAGAAGGTTGAAGGTAAAAGGCAAATACCACCTCTAAAAAATAACCCAACACTCAATTAAATTAGGGCTCATGAAGATAAAGAAGCTTTGCCTTATCTCAAATTCATGTTGCTATCTTTGAATAATTTTTTCAAGAATTATGGGTTGTGAAACAGCCAAGGAAGCTTGGGACACACCAAAAGAACTTTATTATGGCAACAATAGAACAAGGAGGATGCAAGTGTTAAATTGGGGTTCTAACGATGGAAGAAAAGGGAACTCTAGAAGAGGTTTCTAATAAGCTAATGATAATGGTAAATAAAATTAAATTGATGGGAGAAGAGCTACTTGATAGTAGGATTGTAGAGAAAACTTTCATCTATTAAAGGGTGATGAAAGTACATCATTGGATGCAAGGAATCTTACAATTTTGAATCAAGAGGGAATGTTGGAGAATGATTCAAAGGTGTTAAAAATGTGATCCTATTTTTTTGAATTACCCAAGTTTGTCTAGATTGTTTCTTTTATCTTAAGTATTTAAAAGTTTAAACTTTTGATTTGTTTGGCTAATCTTTACTGAGATATTAGCTAAGTCTATTATTTAATTGTCTATATATTTAAGCATTCAACATCAATGTAAAGTGCACCCATCAATAAATTACTTCTTGCATTACCTCTTTTCTACTCTTTTTTGTATTTTAATTTTTGGATCTAAAACCCAACACACAATAGCCATCTACTTTATCTCAAGACGATGGCAATAGAATCTCTATAATTACAATTCCTTATCATCTAACTCTTACCTAATCAAATATCATAATTAAACAAATCAAATTGTCACCTGGTTTAAATGTTCTTCTTTTTGTCTACCTTGAGTGCTTAAGCTCTGGTTCCAACCTTAATGTGGTATTCTTTATAAGGGTTCTTTGGAAATTTCCTACCTTTCAGTCACCTTTGTTTCTTAAACTGTCACCTGATCATCTCTTCTTTTTATTCTGAAAAGTTGTTATTTCCTTTTTCCTTATCAACTAAGTCCAATGCAGCCTAACTCCAACGATGATTTCCCCCTTTACCCTCACCAAAATCTTCCTCCTTTATCATCCCTGCTGAAAAACAACCATCTTCTTAACGTCTGTTTCAAACCTAGCAGATTCAGTAGACTTTGTTACCCTCTTCTACCACCTCAAACCCCTCTTTCCTCCCCAAATAATACCCTACAGCCTAAGCAACCCCTCACCGGTTCTTCTTCTCCTAATATTCCATGGAACAAAAGCTGGAAACAGGTTGAGGGTGAGCCATCTGGTGTCATTATTCAGTATAACCTACCAAAACTTATTGATGGCGAACCAGTAGTGTTTCCAGATATTGAAACCCTACGGAATGGCACTAAAATATGAGAATCCTCTCTGGTAAGATTCTTTATGGAATGACGACCTGCTTTTCCCATCATTCAAAAATGGGCAATTAGTCATTGGAAAAATAGAGGACTATCTGATGTTCTTCTTACTGAAGACAATTTGGTCTTATTCAATTTTACCTCTTATGATGAAGCAAATAAGACATGTAGCACAACTTCCTCTATTCCTACAAAAATGGCAGCTGAGTATAAAGCTTGAAAACATTAAGGTGCATAACTTTCCATTATGGATTAACTTACATATCATTCCATTAGAGTATTGGACCACCCAAGCCATTAGTTCTTGGGCTAGCTTCATTGGTAGACCTCTATGTATAGATGAACTATTACAAAGAGGAAGAGAGTTGGCTATGTGCGGATTTGTGTTAGTGTGGACAGATCCAAAGAGCTTCTGAACTATATTCTAACTATGCAGCTTGGCATTGACAATGCCTTGCAAGAAGACATAATTTATGTCTCATATAGTTGGAAACTCTCAGTTATTATGCAAGGGAAGGTGTGAAAACGAACTGGTAAGGTTTTTTATAAAGGCAATTATGCGAAATTAATGGGTCTTAAAGATGGTTTTAGCTGCCCAAATGCTCCTCAGCTGAACCTAGATTATGCAATACAAGGAACTAAGGAAAAAATCAAAACACCTCTATCCAATGAGAGGGGAACAAAATGAGTTCAGGTGGTGGATACAGAGAATGTCATCCAGGAGGAGGCTAATGTGTCTGAACAGGTTCAGGTTGGTGATAAAGAGAAGATTCTCCAAAATGAGGCAGTTTAACAAATGCTACCTACATAAGGAGGATGCTACTTCTTACACCAACTCCTCCAATGGAAAGGTGACTAATGGAAGTGAGCTTGAAAACCTTCAAAATGCGACTAGTACAAGAAGTCAGAGGAGTGGAAGGAGAAGAGGGGCCAAAGGTAAAAATATATTGTTATGTCAGTCCTATATGGAATGTTTATGGTATTAATTGCCCGAAAAAGCTAAACGCTTTCAGGGATTTTGTTGGGAGGATTAAGCCTCTTATTGTGGTTTTGCTAGAAACTAAAATTAGGTATGAGAATATGAATAAGGTAAGGATCTTTGGTTCTTGTTGGTCTTTTTTATCCAACCATCGTTATCATCATTATGGCATAATCATTATTGGTTTTAATGTTAATTTTGTTGAAGTGGAGGAGATACTTTCTGATGAGCAGGTGATACATCTTTAAATCCACTTCATCTTAAAAGGAACTACTATCTACTCTTCCTTTATTTATGGATTCAACATTACATTTCAAATAAGCTCTTTATGGACCACTTTAAAAAGCATTCAAAACACCCTATTTGGTCCCTAGATGATAGTAGGTGATTTCAATTATGCAATCTTCAAATCTGAAGCAGAAGGGAATTGCAGTCTAAGGAGCTACAATGAAGATCTAAAACTATGTGTAGAGTAGATGGGTGTAACTGATCTCAAAATGGAAAGTTACTTCTTCACATGGTCTAATAAACAAAAGGATTTTTGGCTGATTCGGAAAAAGTTGGACAGGGCTATTGTTAATGGAGAATGACTTCTCCAATTTGCCAATAGTAAGGTTGTATTCATGGATCATCTCTTCTAGAATCATAATCCTATTCTAATTGAGGGACTCTTCCAGAAGTCTTCTACCCTACATCCTTTTAGATATAATAATTGAAAAACCGAAGGGGGTTAATTTTTCCGCAAACTTATTTGGCACCAACAAAATATAAAAACAAGCAGAACCAAAATAACAAAAACACCAAAAATTTGGTAACGCAGTTCGATACACCTTGCCTACGTCTGCGGGGCCCTTACCCAGCTTAATAACTTTCACGAAAGTACAATAGTTTTACCCAAGGCTTTACTGAGCCGACACCACTCAACCCTTGACACTATCCCTCAACCTCACTTCCCGTGAAAGAATT
>JANZLC010000001.1:23847506-23858506 GCA_026413385.1 Erythroxylum gracilipes
GTATCTGAGAAATGATTTATCTGTGATAGTATTTGATACTTGTTAAGTGGAGTTGAGCTGTATGATTACATGCTATAATTGATCTCGTTTTATGTCATGAGTGAACCATCGAGGATGGTTACTCTACTGAGTTCGCAAAACTCATCAAAATTGTACCGTTGCTTTTCAGGTTCGAAAGTGAGACGACCTAGCTTCTAAGACTCCGTAGAAGCACATTTTGTGCAACTGTTACAATCAGAAGTGGCTTAGAGGTCGGTCAGCTGAGATTGAGGACTTGGCTTTTGTTTTCATGTTTATTATACTTGGTGTGTACTGAGTTGTTTAAGCTCATAGGATAATGTTGTAAACCTTGGATGTTATTGTGTTGTATGAAACGATGTAAATTATGGAGTTTGGATGATGTGATAACATTTTGAGTAAAAAAACAAATTGTGTGATTGATGGTTTAGTGTATGATTCCATGTTATGTACAGTGAAGGTAAGATAATTAACATGTCATTTCTAACAGGCACGTACATGTGTATCCGATGGACACACGTGCATATGTCAGTTGGGAATGGGGTGTTACATTTTTGGTATCAGAGCATGGTTTGGCATCTATAGGGATATGTGGTGATATTAAGCGTGAAATGTTGTGGAAATGTTGGATGGTAATTGCAATTATTGTGTATTGCAGGTTATCCGACGTAGGTGAACAAATGGAACACTCAGCTGACCTGAGATCGGAAGGAGCCAGTAAGGAGTCGTCGGTATCTCGACCTGAGCGATTGCCTCCAAGAATTCTTGAGAGAAGGGAAAGGAGGTACGACAAACTGCAAAAGCAGGGACTGTAGATTTTTATGGCAGTACAGACCCTACTAAAGCAAAGGGATGGTTAGAGCGGATAGAACGAGTATTTGATCAGATAGACTATGAGTCGGACAAGAGGTTTGACTATGCCATTTCTTTGCTACAAGGCCCGGCTTATTAATGGTGGAAGACTGTTCCCGGTAGTGCCACCAGGCCTTGCACTTTGACTTGGGGAGACTTTCTGAGGGCTTTCAGAGAAAATTATATGCCCCAGGTATTAATGGATAGGAAGATGAAGGAGTTTATGGATCTGAAACAGGGTGAAATGTCTGTCGCAGATTATGAGATCAGATTTAATGAGTTGATGAGGTATGCTTCTGTCTTAATTCCTACCGAAGTAGAAAAATGCAGGAGATTTAAAGAAGGCCTGAACATGGAGATTCGAACAAGGCTAGCTCTTCCTAACTTGAGCAGTTTCATTGAGATCAGAGCAGCCTCGATCCGAATGGAGCAATTGTTGAGAGACGGTCAGTCTGAGACTAGTTAGAAGAGGCCCAGCGAATCTCAGGGTGGTTCTAACAGAAGGTTCAGCAAACGTCAGACTCGAGCATTTGGACCGCTAGTTGGATCTAGACAGTCAAGATTCAGACAAAGGGGTGGTTTCACTCAGACTGAGAATAATAGGAGTTTGGGTCAATTGTCAGCTTGTCAATATTGTGGGAATAGGCATAGTGGCGTATGCTGGAGATTGACAGGAGCCTGCCTTCGGTGTGGCTCACATGATCATCAGATCAAAGATTGTACATTGATGTCTGGAGCACAGTTTGGTGGAAGAGGGAGTAGAATAACAGAACCTAGTATTCAGCAGAGCCGAGCTAGTGAGACTGGACAGAGAGGTCGTGGCAGAGGCAGGACGAGTTCTAGAAGTGTTACTGGGAGGACTGAGGTGCAGAGCAATCAACTACAGTCTCAAGCTAGAGTTTATGCCACGACGAGACAGGAGGCTTAAGATTCTCCAGATGTCGTCGCATGTGTGTTATCCTTGTTTACTTTTGAGGTTTATGCATTGCTAGATCCTGGATCTACGCATTCATTTATCACACCGCACATAGCATCTAAATTACATTGTGATAGAGAGTTCCTGAAATGTGGATTAGAGGTGAGGACACCAATTGGTAGTACTACCGTGATTGGGGAAGTCTGTAAGAAGTGTTTCATTAGAATTGATCAGGCAGAGTTGGCAACAGATTTGATTGTTTTACAGTTAAAGGAGATAGATGTTATCTTAGGTATGGATTGGCTCACTACTCATAGGGCCATCATGAACTGTTATACGAAGGAAGTGATTTTAGAGTCTCCTGATCAACCGAGAGCAGTCTTTCGAGGCGTTAGCCAAGTAGTGCCAACCAGACTGATTTCATTTATTAGTTCTTTGAAGTTAATGTATGGTGGATGTGAGGCCTATCTGGCCCACGTAATTGATACTCGAGTCGAACAAAGTGTTCAAGATATTCCTATAGTTAAGGAATTCTTGGACATGTTTCCCATTGAACTACCTGGTTTGCCTCTAGATCGGGAAACGGAATTCACAATTGACTTAGTTCCAGGTGCTGCTCCTGTATCCATTCCTCCATATAGGATGGCACCTGTGGAACTGAAGGAATTGAAAGTTCAGTTGCAGGAGTTGCTCGAGAAGGGGTTCATTAGGCCCAGTGTTTCATCTTGGGACACTCCAGTACTGTTTGTGAAAAAAAGGATGGTACTTTGAGGTTGTGCATTGATTACAGGCAACTCAATTGGATTACAGTGAAGAATAAATACCCGTTGCCTAGAATTGATGACTTGTTTGATCAACTGCGGGGAGCTCGAGTATTTACTAAACTTGGTTTGAGATATGGGTATTATCAGCTAAAGATAGCAGAGGCGGATGTACTGAAGAGTGCTTTCAGATGCAGGTATGGACATTTGGAGTTCTTAGTAATGCCGTTTGGGCTGACAAATAGCCCAGCTGCATTTATGGCATTGATGAATAAGGTGTTTCAACCTTACCTGGACCAGTTTGTAATTTTGTTTATTGATGACATTCTAGTGTATTCGAGAAGCAATGAGGATTATGCTTAGCATCTGAGAATAATTTTGCAGACTATGAGAGAAAAACAATTGTATGCCAAATTCAGTAAATGTGAATTTTGGCTGAATCAGGTGGTGTTTCTTGGTCATATTGTAACGGGCATGGTATTCAAGTGGATCCAGTAAAAATTGAAGCAGTAATGAGATGGGAGACACCGAAGAATGTATCAGAGATCCGGAGTTTCCTCGGATTAGCTGGTTATTACCGGAGGTTTGTTGAGGGGTTTTCTTTAATCTCAGCCCCTCTGATTGGACTTCTAAGAAGAATATGAAATTTGGATGGAATGATGAGTGCCAGAGAAGTTTTGAAGAGTTGAAACATCAGTTGACTACAACACCAGTGTTGACTATTCCATCAGGATCTGGTGGATATGTGGTATACAATGATGCATCGCATCAAGGACTAGGATGTGTATTGATGCAGTATGGTAAGGCGATAGCCTATGCATCGAGACAATTAAGGTCTCACGAGATGAATTACCTAGTACATGATTTAAAGCTTGCAGCAGTAGTTTTTGCTCTAAAGATTTAGAGACATTATTTATATGGCGAGACATTTCAGATATACACTGATCATAAGAGCTTGAAGTATCTGTTAAGCCAAAAAGAGTTGAATATGAGACAAAGAAGATGGATAGAGTTACTAAAAGACTATGATTGCACAATTGAATATCATTCGGGGAAGGCTAATGTAGTGGTTGATGCTTTGAGTAGAAAGTCAAATACAAGTGTAGCTCAGATCCAGTCATTGAGGTTATCAAGCCTGATACAATTGAAAGCTTTGAATATGGAATTGAATTTAGAACAAAGTGAAATATTGACAGCTACATTGAAACTGAGGCCAATGTTACATGATTGGATTAAAAGAGTATAGAGTAAAGATCCTAAAATGGTGAAGTTGATTGAGAAAGTTAAGAAGAATACAGATTCTGAGTTTGAATTTAGAGATGATACATTGTGGCTAAAGCAGAGACTATGTGTGCCTAATGTTGATGATTTGAGGAAGGAAATCTTAGAAGAAGCTCATATGGCCGCTTACACATTGAAACAACATTTTTGGTGGCCTATAATGAAAAAGGAAGTAGTGGAGTTTGTTTCTAAATGAGTAACATGCCAGCAGGTTAAGGCCAAGCATCAGGCTCTAGTTGGAAAATTATATTCGTTGCTTATTCTGGAGTGAAAATGAGAACGAATTACTATAGATTTTACAATGGGATTGACTAAGACTTTGAGCAGAATGATGCGATATGGGTTGTGGTGGACCGATTAACTAAGTCGGCCCATTTTATACCAGTACCAGAGACCAATACATTAGACCAGTTAGCTCGAAGATATATGACTGAGATTGTGAGATTGCATGGTGTTCCAATTTCTATTGTATCAGACAGGGATCCCAGATTTACTTCGAGATTCTAGAATAGCTTACAGGCAGCTATGGGCACACAGTTAAATTTTAGTACAACATTTCATCCTCAGACAAATGGACAGAGTGAGAGAACTATCAAGACTGTTGAAGATATGCTCAGAGCTTATGTTTTGGAGTTTCGGGGAGCTTGGGATCAATACATAGCATTGATTGAGTTTGATTATAACAATTATTATCATAGCAGCATTAGGATGGCACCATATTAGGCCCTATATGGTAGAAAATGTTGATCGCCTTTATACTGGGATGAAGAAGGTTTGAGAATGATTGAGGGTCCAAAATTGATACAGGATACGATAAAGAAGTTGAAATTGATTCAGAGTCGAATAAAAGCAGCGCAGGATAGATGGAAAAGCTATATAGATCAGCATAGAATAGATATGGAATATAATGTTAGAGACAGAGTCTTTCTGAAAGTGTCGCCTTGGCGTGGTGTACTGAGATTTCATAAAAAGGGCAAGTTGAGCCCGAGGTACATTGGTCCTTATGAGATTCTTGAGAGGATTGGACCTTTAGCATATAAGTTAGCTTTGCCTGAAGAGATGTCTCAACTACATAATGTGCTTCATGTAAGTATGTTAAAAAGATACAGATTTGATCCTACTAATGTATTACCAACTCAAGATATTGAGATTGATAGCAATTTGAGTTATATTGAAGAACCGATCAAGATAATGGGTTATAAGACAAAACAATTGAGAAACAGAGTGATTCCATTGGTGAAAGTTCGTTGGAGAAATCACTCGACTGAGGAAGCAACATGGGAAATTGAGGATCATATGAGGCATCAATACCCCTACATATTTGACCATTCAGGTAAGAATTTCGAGGACAAAATTTTTGTAGGAGGGGAGAATTGTAACATCCTGTTACTCGAGTTAAGTCGAGAATAGTGAATTATGGGAAATTAGAAAATACGTATCATGCTTTGTATATTTTTGCACATACATGAGAATTTTGATTATTGCACATGAATATGATTGCACATGCATTCATTGATATTTTTTGGGTATAATTGATTTATAAATGTGATTATATTGAGAGTTGTGGTTTAAATGTGTTAAAAAAACTAATTTAGTGTTGCTACTTGTGTTTCAGAAATTTTGGTGAATTTTAGGAAATTTCGAAAAATGTGGGGTACATTTGGACTAAGACAAATGCTAAGTGGTAGGATAAATTGACGCATGAAAATTTTGAATGATTTAGCCTAAAATTGAGTGACATTTAGCATAGTTAAATTGGTGACAAATGGACTAGTAATAAAGTGACAAATGGATCCATTATTGTGTGACAAGTGGACCAATACTTAGGAGACATATGGAATGATTAATTGGTGACATATGGTAGCATATTGAATTGGCAAATGTAAGACATGCCTTAGGACAAGTGTTGTGCTTGAATGGTGACACCTAGCATGTTGATGAAGCAAATTCTAGCAGCAACATTTCTGTTGTCTCTCTCATATCTCTTCCACGAAATTGCTTCAAACCTTTCTCTGTATTTTGGTCTTTACCCTAGCTAAATTGGTACAGGAATTCACTCCTTAATCTCTCACAAAACAGCCAATAAAATCAACTGAAAGCTACTTTCATTTTGCTGTCCGAAATCAACTTTTTTCATCCTAAATTGGTGATGAATTTTGCTTGCATAGAGACTTGATTTAATCAGGAGTTTGAGCTGAATTGAAAGCCTAACAAGTAAGTGACAATCTGATCTTTATGATATGTTTAATAGTATGAGAATATGCCTGAATTGGAATGACATATGTGAGATATTGGTGAAGATCTATGCTAGAATATTATGAACTGGAAAACTTTCACTAAACATGTCGCAGTATTCTGATAATAACTTTAGCTGTAGATTTCTGAATAAGTTGATTCTTAATTTAGATTAAAATAGACACATATTTCTACAACTTTTCTGAAGAAGACTAATGTTAATTCTATCTTTAAGCATTTTAAAATATGGCTGGAAATAGAGTTAGGAATTCTGTTATAGTTTAAAAACAGTTTGAACTCTTTTGGATATAACTTTCAGTATACTGAATCAAATTGCACAATTTTGGTGTTATTACAAACTGGAAACATAGTGGAACAATTGTATAGAAGAAAGTGTTATTAAAGTACACCATTTTTATTTTCATAAAGATCATGCAAAGTTATCCTGAAAGGGGGGTGTTAAGATGAAAATGCTGAGGTGTGCTGGAATTTGATTACTGGAATGTTCTAAACATGCTTCGGTATTTTAGTTATATTTTGATCTGTAGATTTCCAAATGAAATGATTCTTGTTATAAATTGAACTAGAGACATAATTCTACAACTTTTGTGAAGAAGTCAAATTTGAATTCTGTCTCTAAGTCAAATTTGAATTCTATCTTTATGATTTTCAAAATTGGCATGAAAGTTGTAGCTTACGCTGAAGCACTGTTAGGGACAGAAATCATGTCCTATGGTTATTGAATAAACTATATTGATGTGAGCCGAATTAGACTGAGTTGTCTTCACCACAGTTGTAGCTTATTCTCTTATCTTTAAATTGGTATAAAGTTTGTAATTTTTAGATATCTGAACTGAAAGATATGAGTTGTGGAATTAGAGGGTATGATCATGTACTAGCTAAAAGTTCAAATGTGTACAGTCCGTGGTATTTTGTACATAACTCATAAAGTACTGAAGAAAATTGGATGATCTTGGAGTTATTAGAAATTTAAGACATTGGAGAACAACTTTTTAGAACGGAGTTTTGCCTAATTTTGTACCCTATCAGATTAATTATGCAACCCAAAATCATATGGGTAAAAATCTGAAGTGGTCAATTAGGTTATGAAATTGATTTCACATTGTTTTATTTTGGTTCAAATTATGAGTACCAAATGATATTAATGAGGGCTTTGATATCTGATTGATTTAATGATGAGAATTACAATAAGATACCCGAAATTGTCATTGAACATGCATTGTACATAGTTAGTATACATGAATGTGCATTAATGAATACAAAATTGTACAATATTGTCATATGTGTATGCATTGTATGTATCTAGGCAATAGCTATTTTGAGCATACTGTGAGTAACCTAAGATGGTCTCACCATATTGTTTAGTACATTATTGAACTGTATTGTGATCTTATTGAATTGTACAGAGTTGTGTTGATTGTGTACTGGATTCCGAACAATATTTGTCCGAGGAGTTTGGTGCATGAGAATGATATTGGAATTGCTACTTGTGTAACATCCCGTTTCCATCCAAAGGGTTAGAACCCTAAAAATGTGGTACATGTGAGATCAATCAAAGAAATTGGGACAACACATCTCATGCTCACGCATTACATAAGGTACACATGCACATGAATAGTGAATCTTTGCATATAACAATAATTGTACATGCATTCATTGATATTTCGGGTATAATTATTAATAAATGTGATTGTTATTGAGAATTGTGATTTGTTTGTATTGAAAATTGAATTGGAAAGTATAATTGTTGATTTAGAAAGTTTGAAGAATATTGGGAATTTTTCTGAAAAATTCGGGGTAATTTCTAGACTAGGAAAATGCCAAGTGGCAAGACAATTGATAAATGGTAGTAGAATTTACTGTCAAATGGCAAAGGAAATTTAGTTAAATGGCTTTTGGAATTATTGACAAGTGTCATTGAAAATTGGGAGACAATTGGAGTAAAAATTGGAGACAAATAGACTAGTTTTTAAAGTGAGTCCACTTGGGACTATAGGAAGGTGACAAGTGGCAGTGACAAGTGTCACTACCACTCACCACACGTTATCTTCACTTGAAAGACAACATAAGTGGTTTTTTCTTCATTTTTATCTCTTATTTCCTTCATTTTTGTGACTTGTTCTTCTCCTCTTCTTCTCCTTCATTCTTGCCTCACTCAAAGCTCCATCAAGTTACATCTTGCTTCCACCTTTCACTTGCTACTCTCACCATACCATCTTCTTCTTTGTCACAAGAAAAACCTATCTTTGCCTCCTTTAAGAAGATGAAGAACGTGGGTTGCTTGGGAGCTAGGGTTGAGTGAGAGTTTGAAGAGCTTGGAAGCTAAATCAAGTAAGTATCTTGATTAATATCATGGGTTTTGGTTAAATGAAGCAATTGTGATGTTATTTTAGAGGTTAATTGCATGAGATGGGGTTATGGGTATATGGGTGTCATGTATAGTGCAGGTTGTGTAAAATTTGTGTTACTGATGAGTAATGATTTATAGAAATATTATAAAGGTTGAATGACCTTGATAAAGAGTTTGGTTTATGCTAGAATGAAGGGTAAATTGAGTTTTGATGACTTGCTTATGTGAATTGTATGTATGGGTCATGATTGATGGAAAGCCTAGGTAAAGTTCTTGTTTTTGCTTATGTATGATGATTAATGAGATATAATGTGTTATAAAGATGTTTGGAAGTTAGATTTTGTATATAATGATGTTTAGATGAGTGTGGAAAATTGGGTATGAATGGGTAGGTTTATATGCTCTGTTTTGGTTGATGATCATATTAGATCATAATTTGTTTGTGATTGATGTATAGAGTTGATTTGGATAGGGAGTAATGAGGAAGTGAAATGGAAGAGATAAGCTAGGTATAAGATGAGTTAGAGGTAAATTGTTGGAAGTTGGAAAATCTAGAAACTCGTAGCAGGAAAAATTTTACTGAGATACTTTTGTGTTAGCCATAACTTGTTATGTAGTTATCCAATTGAGTTGATTCTTGATTTGGATTAAACTAGAGTCATATGGCTATCTTTCTTATGAAGACATCGATTATAAATTGTGCTTCTAAGAGTCTCAAATTTTGATGTGAAAATGAGAACTGAATGTTGCAAAAACGTGGATGAATGTATATGTTCATGTTGTGAATTGGGTGATTATGAGCAAATAGGAAATATGAAATTAGGTAAAGATGTTGTTAAACCAAGCTTGAGGGATTGCATGAAGAAGTCATTAAGTTGAGATGTCGCAATTTGGAATATGAAGTGCTTGATATTTAGGAATAAGATAGGTTTTGGAAGAAGACTAGGAATGTTTGAATGATAAGATGTAGTTGAGTTTGATGAATGAAATGAGTTCGAATTTGAGAGTTTAATGAAGTTTAATGGGTGTTTGAGTTGTTATGAAGTGGTTTTGTACTAGAAGAGGTGAATTTGAGAAGATGATAGGTGTATATGATGTTAGAATGAGTGTAGGAACCATTGGAGAGGCTTTGGAGGGAGTTTTGTGAACCATATATCCGTTAAACAGACCTTCTCAGGTCTAAAAATACCCCTAGGCCAGTGTATTTCCGTTAAACGGACATGGATGTCCATTAAACGGACTTTCTCGAGTGAAAAAGCACCCAGAAACCCTACAATGTCCGTTAAACGGACATTCTCGGGATAACTTCAGTAAATCGTATTTTTGTCCTTCTTAATGGCCTAATCTCACTTTGAGGTCTTCATGAAAGTTGTATATCTCGAAGCCCTCTTATAATGGTCCAAAAACGAAATCATTCTGACATGTATTATGAAAGTTATGGCAATTGCGCCAACAGAGGTTCATTTGGAGTGAGGACATAAACATGATTGCTTCTTTTGATCATAACTCCTTCTTTAGAAATCCAAATGACTTGATTCTTGAAGCAATAGGTTCCTAACACACTTTCCTACATCTATAGGAAAATTTGTGGTAATTCGTGTTGAATTGAAAAGGAGTGATCAAAGGAAAGTGTGGGAGTCTGTTGGAACAATGTAAATGGGATTAGTTTTACTGAGCATACTTCAATGTTTTGATCGTATCTGGATCTATAGGACTCCAAATGAGGTGATTTTTAAATTGGAGTAACCTAGAGATATAGATATACAAATTGTCCCAAGAAGTCAAATTATGATTCAGTCTCTAAGATATTGAATTTCTATATGGACGTTGGCTATTGTACACTGTTTTTGGACAAGAACAGTCCGAAAATGTTTGAGGCATACCTTCCAAATTACTGAATCTAATTGAGTGATTTTGGTGTCAATAGAAACTTAAGACATTGGAGTACAACTTTCTAGAAGGAAGTGTTGCTCAATTTTTCCAATTACCTTATTAGATTTATTATGCAAAGTAGACTCTGAAAGTGTGATTTGGAAAATTTTCTAAAGTGAGTCAATGAGAAAGAAATGGAATTTTTAATGGGTTTAGTGAGGCATAAACCGAAGTATGAGTTATACTTAGTTGATTTTTATTATGAAAATGACTTTGTGATGTATTAAAGGAAAGATATTCGGGATTGTCATGAACATGCATTGTACATATTCTATATACACATGTGTGCATTACCTGAATGGTTATAATTGTGCAAGTATTAATGTATGTGCCATGTATGTACGACATAATGTCGATGTGTAGGATAAGCATCCTCATTAAGGAGTTTCCAGATCTTGGAAGCAATTGCTAATTTGAAGCGTACTGTGAGTAGACCTAGATGACCTCATTTTATTATTTGAATTTTTGTATTGATTGATTATATGAATGTGATTGCTTATGTTGGGTTCCGGACAGGAGGTCCGATGATTGTGATATTTGATTTAGATATTGAAGTGCTACTTGAATGTGAATTGGATGAACTAAGTGTACATAATTTGATGATAAATGTGTTTTGAATGAGCAATTGCATGTA
>JANZLC010000001.1:23858606-23895969 GCA_026413385.1 Erythroxylum gracilipes
TTTGGTTACTTAATTTACTTTTCTTACTATTTATGTTAAGAATTGGCCTTTCTAGATCTAACTCATACAAACCATTTATAAGCAATCCAGATCTATAATAAACATCATCTTTATAAAAAGAACAACTGTTATTCTTAATTATAAAGACAAAGCCATTCAAATCCAAATAAGAAATAGAAATGATGTTTCTTATAATAACAGGAACATAATAACAATTATCAAGTTCTAATATAAGGCCAGAAGGCAAAGCTCAACTACAAGTCCTTATAGCTAATGTAGCAACTGTTGCTCCATTGCTAACTCGCTGGTCCACTTTGCCTTTCTTCAATGGTCTACTCCTTGTTAACATTTGCATGTTATTACACAAGTGAGAACCATAACCAGTATATAATACCCAAGAATATGGAACAAAAGTAGAAAGATTGATCTCAATCATAAACATACCTGAAGAGATAGCTTCCTTAAGCCTTTTATCTTTTAGGCTAGCAAGATAAGATGGGCAGTTCCTCTTCTAATATTCATTGACTCCGCAAAGAAGACATGTGCCCTTATTATTACTCTTCTTCTTGACACCTCCTTTGGCTTTTACTACATTAGTAGAAGCCTTCTATTTCTTGTTATTATTCTTCTTAAAGCCCTTTTTCTTGCTTTTAGAAGAACTGACAACAAGTATAGAACTAAGTTCCTTCTTAAGGCACCCTTCTGCAGTCTTAAGCATGTTCAACAGTTCAAGCAGTGTCAAGTCCTTCTGATTCATGTTCAACTTCATGATGAACTGTAAAAAGCTCGAACTCAGAGACTACAACACCAGATCAACGCTTGACTCGTGGTCCATGACAAAACCTAATTGGGCCAATTTTTCAATATACCTAATCATCTTCAGCACATGAGCGTTGACTGAAGATCCTTCTGTCATCTTGCATTGAAATAGAGCCTTGGAGATTTGATATCTCTCCACCCTACTTTGTGCACCAAATGACTCCTTAAGATGTAGTATCATAGTAGGTGCATCCATGTTCTCATACTGCCTTTAAAGTTCATGAGACATGCAAGCTAACATCACACATGTAGCTTGTTCAACGTCATCAATATAATGCTGATATTTCTCCCAATCTTCATCAGTAGACTCTAAACAAGGTTCTGATGGAGTAGGAGTATCAAGAATATACAATTTCTTCTCTTGCCTAAGAACTATTCTTAAGTTTCGTAGCCAGCCTGAAAAGTTGGGTCCAGTCAGCTTGTTAGCATCCATGATGCTCCTCAATGTCAGGTTGGTACTCATCTTCAAATTCAATAACCGAAAAAACATAAAAGGAGCATATATTAGTTTATATCCAAAAATCAAATAAAATAAGGACTTTAAAATTATTTGATTACTCCCACTATTTTCTAAAAAATAATTTCCCTCACTATCATATCGAAAAATTATCAAATAATTTCTTAGTAGGCTAAGATCCTATTTAAATTATCTGATCTTGAGTTTTCTCAACAAACCAACTAAAAATAAATTAGGTAGAAAACAACTTTTCAATCACATCTCATATGACTTCTAATATCGTTAGGGGACAACTTTTTCCAAAATATATCAAATATATTATTCCTAACCTTGCCTCTAAATTTATATGATCATGAGTTTACTTATTTAAATCATACAATTTTAATTAAGTAGAACCTATTAATTTAAGATAAAACATATCTGGGCTAAAGTGACCTTGAGTTTACTCAATAAGTCAAACAATAAATAGAATTATGGTTTTAATCTCAAATAATGGAAGACAATTATCACGTTCATAACATTTACTTAATATTTTATTGAGGGATTTAAAATTATAAAAAATTTATGGTCTCATCAAAATAATATAATCTCATTATATTTATAATTTCAAACATAATCCCATTATGAAAGAAATTATTTAAAACTTTGTCTTTATTCTAATTATTGATTTGATAATAAATTTAATTTAATAATTTAACTCTTAAAAAATTAAATTAAATTCCAAAACCTTTCCTAATAAATATTTCTTTGAAAATAATTTTCAAAAATTAATAAAACACTTTTTAATTTTATTAGAATTTGAAATTAATTTAATTTCTATTAAATTAATTAAAGACAATTTAGGGATTTAAAACACATAAAAAGAGGTTTAGGAGGTGCCTGGCATATACGAGGGCACACGGCCAAAGAGAGAGTTTGAATGGCACGTGTAGTTCTTTACCCCTCCTTCCCACGTCATTCTTCAAACCATCAAACCGCTTCCACATTTCCCTTAACCGCAGGTAGTGCTCCACATCGCAACAACCAACACTCATGTCAAGCATCTTGCCTGGACTACAACCATTGGCTCTCAACGGTTCTCCAACCTCTTCTCCGTTTTTCTGCTCACTACTCTCCTCTGCGCCACCATCGTCCTTTGCGCCGCCTTGCGTTCATGGGTGAGATTTCACCCATCAGTTTTGTACAGTGGTGATGTTAAATAAGTGGCGTCACTGACTCATAATCACTAGTGGTAAAGCGTCGCTGGTGTTGCAAGCATATACAGTAGCCTGGACTATATACCCAAAGGTTTATTAGTCACTTCAAGGCTACAGTGAGAGGCTTGTTTAGGGAACATAAGCAAAGAACAAGAAAAACCCATCAAAAAAACATAAACATCGGAAGTAAATAAACACAATCACGAGGCAGTTAGATGATGATCAATCACATAATAGATGCACAATTAGGTTTCAGAAAGCAGAGAATAAGGGTGGCAGAAATTAAGGATTTAAACAAACCTCGCAAGGCTTGCATCGTATAACACAAAGAAGAATTAATCCAGATGTAAATCAATAGGTTTTCAATTCCATGTGGGCATTCCAGTACAGAACACGCATAAGTAGAAAACATATACATTCGATGAACACAAACAAACCGGAAACAATTTCTAGTCGTGGAAATAGCTGCAGGTATAACAAAAACTGAAGTATAATAAAGCAAATCAACAATAATCAAGACTTTAATTCAAGATTAACAATAAAAGGAGGCTCTAATACCGCTGTTGGAATCCAATCGTGATCAAATTGTGGGCATAACAGAAAATAAAATTTTTTTACGAATTCTAAACGAATCCTGATAATTGATTAAACTTGAATAAAACACAAATTGATTTAGAATTCATACCTTGTTTACTTTCCGTTGAAAAATCTGTGAAACATTTTCTGATTGATCAATCACCAGCTGTCCAATTGTCTAGCCTCTAATGGTATCTACAGAGCAATTCCCAAACTACTTTGAGAGGAAGATGACAAAAAGTACTAGCTTCTAAAAAGCTCTTCCCTTTATATAGAAAAATCATGACAGTCTTTTATTAAAATTAAATCTCTTTATTTATAATTAAAATCAAATTCTATTTATAATTAATTTAATTTAATTTTAATAAAATCAAATATCTCATATTTTATTCCCAAAGTTTCTCAAACTTTATAATTAAGTCCAATTTAATTAAATTGATTTTTCTTTCACAAATTGCTCTTTGATGTGTGACCAATTAGGTTCCTAATAAATTGGCAATGATTATAAATTATAATTATAATTCACAATTAGAATTTTATCTTTAATTCTTCAATTAAATAATTCATAATTATAAATCATGATTGACATCTAGCAACATGTCATGATTACCTAAATATCAGGAATGTCAAAGTGATTGACTTAATCTATTCATGCATGGCTATAATGTATAATTTAATCCTTTCATCATTCAATATTATAATTGGACAGAGTATGGATATAGTGTCTACCCTTATCATCCAATCATGTTCATTCTTGTTAATTAGTAATTGATTTATAATTGATATTTGAATTTGAAATCTCCTTTTCAAATATCAATTCACTCTGGCCAGAGGATTCTATAAATCATTACTAATCAAGAACAACAGAATATTATCTCTAATTACTTTAGAGTGACAAATCCTATATTACCTTACTCAAGTATCTACATATGGTTCATACTGTATGCAATTACTATCGACTAAATTATCCTAGGATGATTCATAAATAGCATCAAAACACAGTAATTCTCATACTAGATACCTTGGTAATCTCAGGTTTAAAGATCAATTATACAACCATCATTATGAGATAATCTATAGACAAATAAGTAATATTCCATTCGAAATTCTCATAATCAGGTCAGTTCAGTGACTTATTCTCTAATAATCACCCACACATTAGTTTAAGTATCTCGATACTTTAATTTATGAGATCAATTACTTTCTTCATAAGAAAGAAACATAATGTGTGCTAGTTTTATCGTTTCAACAATATCCTATCTTGATGAAACTACAACTAGGAACATTTAGGAACAATACATAAATGTAAATTGAATATCAAAATTATGATCTTATCATAATTTCAATTACACATTAATTATTCCAGGAATTTTACCTTTAGTATTAAAACATCAAATGTAATTAATACATAAATATAAAGAATGCCTTTTTTAATTTTTTCGTCACTAAAGTATAACTAATCGATTGGTTGTAGGGCATAAACCAACAATCTCCCATTTGCACTAAGCCAATCATTTAAGTATCTCATACCATATAACCATATGAAGATTATTCTACTACTAAGACAATGGCTTAATGAGAGAATTCTCCAAGATTCTCTATAGTGAGCCCTTGCTTAAATCTTACAACTTCCATCTCAATTATCATCATAATTAAGAAAATTTGCCTAAATACATCTTTGGATCTTTAATGAGACCTTAGCTCCTTTATATGTCCAATGGCTCTATTGTTCTATAGTACATTAATGTTTTGAAAAATGCAATGAATTATATCAAGTTCACTAAAGAACTTATTGATCTAATTGATCATTTCCACTAAATGAAAAATGTATTATGACTTAATTGACAACCATTGCTACATTGATACCTTTCCAATCTTGAAATGATATTGTCCTAAGTAAAATAAACCTTAATTAGGATTTACTTCTAAAGTAAATATACTTGTTTCTTGAACTCAATTATCAATTCATACATAGAATAATAGATATCTTTAATACTTCACAAGTATCTAATATCTCAAATACTAAACATCTTTAGTACATTATATATGTACTTGGAGTTAGAATAGGTAAACAAATTCCAATCTATCTCTATAGATCTATTTTCCTGAATTAAGTTGTTACGTTTTCCTATCCAATAAGGGTTGTTCTTGGACAATTATATTTTCAACAATTGAAAGTTAGAATTGTTGTTCTCTATGAGCAATATGTCTCCACATACTCCTACTGAAAAAGACAAATATACTTCCACTAACCTTCTTGTAGACATGATAAATTCACAATCATCTCAAAAATAAACCTTTTGAATTCATCATGAAAGTGAATCTTTTAATGTCTCTAAGCCTTTTAACTATATATCAAATATATCAATAAAGGAACTAGTTCCAATTAGAAGTATTGACATGATATTTGAACTTTTCAAATTTCATCTTACTCCTACTACTTATCCTAAGAACCATTCTCCTATGAGTATACATTGAAACAAATAATTTGTTTAATAGGTCCGTAAGATTATATCTAACCTTTAAGATATATAATAACCTTTTATTACCCATTTTAGTTCTAAACTTAATGGATTATATATATGCTTCAACTAAGCATCACATCCATGAATCATGAACTTTGACTCTTTCAAAGACTTAGCATTTCATATATAATACGAAATCTTGTTAATTGATTCAATTGGGACTATCGAAGGTAAGTCATTGTACTAAGCATAACTATAGAAGAAATAATATTGCATCATATAATATCTTATGTTGTGTTTTCCTCCTTACATAAATCCATACCCTTATGGAATATTGTTGTGAAGGTTTTCACTAGAGAATTTCATTCCTTATAAATAACCGAAAAAATAAAACTCACTACATCGATCTCATTGAAATACTTCAACATTCTCAATGCTTAATTTCTTCTTAGATTTAAATAATTTGAACTTTTCAAAATTTTAAATCGTTATTTCATTTAATACATATGACTATATCTCATAAAGCCATCAGTAATCGAATGAAATATAAGTACCATCCTTTTATAAATTGTTATTCCATGTAATACATCATATGTATAAATTTAATAATTCAACACCATCATCATTCTTTCTTCAAAGGTTGATTTGGTTATTTTTCAACTTGACAAGTTTCATACATTCATATAATCAAAAGGATACACATATCTTTTTATGTAACTTTGTGATTCACGTTATGTTGATTTAACTAATATAGCATAAAAAGATAATCTTGGTTATCCAATTTTTATTCTTGCCACTTATGTTAAGCATAAGTCTCCATTGATCCAACACATACAAACTCTTTGTATAAAATTGGATCAATTACTTTTACTTAACAATATATTTCTTATCATGCTTTGAACATTATAATAATGTTGAATCAAAATTCAGTATTAAATACTCATAAACAAGGATTAGAAATACATATGATCTCTATCATATCATATATAGGCAAGAAAAGTCTTGCAATCATTTTCTTCTTATGAAAACTATCATCATAATATAGCAAAGTCTTTAATTGTAGTCCACAATTATGTTTTTAGTAGGCTAATTTAAGTGAAACAATTTCATCAAGATACTATACCTTTTAGCTCTACTCTATGCAACCTCTTGCATCTTGCTATTATGGTGATGGCATACATCTTACATATTGTCATCAAAGTTTATGAGACATTAGTCAACTCAAAATGTCAATACAATTTGTCATTTATATGATTTTGACATATCTCTAAAACTGTCACCGAATCCTCAATAAGGATTATATCATAATAATATAATGAATGTACAATTTTCTATCTAACTTTTGAGAACTCTTCTCAAACATATCCCATGTCCAAGAAATTGGGTTCAATAACTTAGTATCAACTATACTAAACAAGTTAAATTTTACTCAGAATAAAATATAAATGTAAGAAAAACAAGTAATTAATTATATGCCACGACTACCAAATAAGATTAGGACTTTAATCATGCATTTGGTTACTTCCACTATTTTATTTGAAATAATAACCCTCGCTACTATTTGGAAAGATTACTCTAATCTTTTTAGTGCTGCTAGGATTCCATTCAAATATAGTTGATCTTAAGTTTGCTCAACAAACTAACTAGACTTAAATTAGGTAGATAACAACTTTATCAATAACATCTCATGTGACTCCTATATTTGTTAGGTGACAACTCTTGCCAAAACATATCTTATATGTCTTTCCCAACCTGTTTTTAAATTCATGTAATCATGAGTCTGCTCATCCAAATCACACAAAGTTAGTTAAGTAAAACTTACTGTTATAAGACTAAACATGTTTGGGTTATAGCAGCCTTGAGTTTGCTCAACAAGCTTGCAATAAACAAAACTCTGATTTATTCTTATAACAATGGAAGGCAAAAATAATTTTCTAAACGTGTACTTAATATTCTAATGAGAGATTTTTACTTCATTCATCTCATCAAACATAAAATTACATGTAAAATATTGCACATATAAAACATACAATTTAACATGCATCCAATATAAATATCAACCAGATAAATAAAGTATGCATTTTATGCACTCATAATAAAATCATATGCATAAATATAACATCTTGTTATCCCATGTTAAGGGTTAGAACACTAGAATAGTATACACAAGAGATTACTGAGAAGTTAGAAAGTGCATTTCATGCTCGTGCATAGTATAACATACATACACATGTGATTATTACTCATTGCACATGTTAAAATGATTGTACATGCATTTTTTGACATTTTCTAGGCATAATTGATTTGTAAAGTGATTGTATTGAGAATTGTGGATTTTATGTATTGAAAATTGATTTGTTGGTAATAATTGTTGATCTAGAATTTTTGGTAAAATTTAGAAAATTTTTGAAATTATGAATATTTATGGACTAGGAAAAATGTCAAGTAGCAAGACAATTAATTTATGATAGTAGAAATAAGTGTCAAATGACAATTGAAATAATTGGCTAATGGTATTAGGATTTGTTGAGAATATAATATTGAAAATTAGGTGACAATTGGAGTAGAAAATGGAGACAAATTGACTAGTTAAATAAGAGAATCAAGTGAGACCATAGGAAGTGGACATGTGGTAAGTGACAGGTGTCACTTCCAAGCCATGCATCCACCCCCTACGACACTCTCTCCCAAGTGAAAGGCCATCTTCATTTTTATTTGTCTTTCACTGTGTTCATTGTTCTCACTTCTTGTTAATTTCTCTTCTCATTTTCTTCAGTCTTCTTCATCTACGATACTTATTTTTTACCCTCTCAATGTAAGCCTTCCTATTACCTTTCAATTGCTACTTTCATTTTGTTATCTTTGTCATTGTCACTAAAAGATCAAACTATACAACCTTCGATTGGTGATGATCGTGTGATATTAGAAAGCTAGGGTTCATGTAATTTTGAACAGTTTGGAGTTTTACTAAGTAAGTAACATGTTAATTCTCATGGATTGTATGGATATGAAACAAATATGGTGATTAATTGATATTAAATGAAAATGAGACTAGTGGTCACTATAGATGTGCATCATGGATGAAGAATGAGAATACTGGTATCTTGATTTTGTTTTTGTAATGATCAATATTTCAAAAGTTGTTGTTGAGATGATTTTTAAGATAGAAAGATCATTATGATGATGTAAAAAAGGGTGCAAAAATTTCATGAAAAGATGATATGCTTATGTTCTGTTTTCACTGTTTATTTACATGGATCTCTTTGGGTGTTATAGAGGTGTACTAAAATGAGTCTAGAGTGAAAGAAAAGGAGTAGTGTGATGTCTTGAAATGGGAAGAATTAAAATGATAAATTAGAGATGAAATGAAGGTAACGAAGATAAACATGTGCAGAAAATATGATGAATGTGAGTATATGATATGTTCGGTTTTTGATGTTTATGATCAATCATAGATTTTGTTTTGGGTGTAAATAATTTGAGATGAAATGGAAGTAGGAAAGAAGAAAGAAAACATTAGGTAGTGCACGATCATGCACAAGCACGATCTTGACAGAGAGAATAGCCATCAGGTAGTGCACAATCGTTGCATAAGCACGATTGTGATAGAGAGGAAACCTTAGACACAATGATAGTTTTAAGACCTTGATCGAATTTCCTTTCTCCCATTAGCTCCTCATAGTCACCCCTTTTAAAAGTTTTACCTGTATGAATCCATCTTTTACCTTGGGAGATAAGGAAGGGCTTCCATTAATATTAGAATATTACATTATCCTCATATAGAGCTCCATCAATTCCTAATCTCATAATTGGGATGGTTTCGGGTAAGTCTTTGGAGAGTTCCATATTGATGCAGATTCTAGCATATCCCAATCTCTTCTTTTTTAGTTGTATTATCATCCAAGCATAGAGGCTTGCCTAGGAAACTTGCAGTTATACTTAACCCTTTTATTATCCAATATTCAAGAGGCACATTGTATATATTCACCCACAATGGAATAATCCTGTGTTTGTTTGACTTAATTTGGAAATTCGGCTACCAAAGCTATAAGAAAAGAGGAAAGTTAGAAACATGTCATGACACTTCTTTAATGATCATAAGGGCTTGAGCTTTAGAAGAAAAAATGAAAACGATGTATTTATCTTCTGCTATTAAAGCTTCAATAAATCCTTTGCTTTTCTATGCTGATGTTGCCCATTTTTTGATGACTGAAAATGTAAGCCTTTTGTCCCATAAGAAACTAATGAGGGAGTTCTCCCATGATTTAGCACCTTCCTGTAGAATTTCTAGATTTGGAGTAACAATAGTTCGACCATCTTCAGTTTTAAGAGGACAGAAATGCAGTGAAAGATCAGTAAAGCCTCTAACAACTTACCTCTAAGTTTTCCTTTCTGCAATATGATTTGTTGAGGATGAAGTTGTTTAAGTTGTAACAAGTGGAGAAATAGGGGGCTTTTGTGCAATTTTAGGGGAGGGTAAGGGAGGAAAATCCTCCTTGTCATAGTTTTGCTGCATGTGAGGATTGAGGTCCTCCATAATAATAGAATAACTTTTGCAGACACTGAAAGGTAATTCAATTATCAAAAGAAGTATGTCAATGGGCGAGAGAACTAGGAATTTAAGTTAAATGGCCAAAATACCTTTAGTTTGACACCCTTCGGAAAGAGAAGAGCAAACAACGGGCTGAAGATCAAGAAAAGACAATAAGAAGCTGATGCTTTAGAGATGGAAAAAGGTAGGGTTTAGAAGCAAAAAGTAGCAAGGTAAAGAAAAAGGGAAAGTAAGGGATTAGAATGAATATGGTGAAAGGAGGTTGTAAGTTAGAGAGAAGTAAGAGAATCTCTCTCTAACCATGATCAAAAATCAAGTATCTTACTGCAGTTTGAGTATGACATTTTGAAGTTGATAAGGGAGCAAGTTTTAATAGTTGGAAACCTTTGGAGGCCACAGACACACACACGATTTTCGTTATACAAGTATCGGGACCATTAAATTTATCATCAATGTCACTGTGGTTAAATATTGATTATGAGTAAATGGCTTAAATCCAAATTTCACCAATCCACTCTCTCATCTTTCTCTTGCCACTGCCAGCTGTCTCCGCACCTACCGCTTGTGACGTTAATATCTTACTTTAACCTTATGATCATTTGCAATTTGGCTTTTTTCTCCAGATGCAAATTGATTCCAAGGTGGCGCCATCTTTCAAGCGATACTAACCTCCAATTTCCTATTTTCTTCAATGGTTTTATACAAGCTTATGTGTACTGTACCAAGTGTGACATTATTGGTGTTATAGTCCCTATTTTACAACCTCACGTCACGTGTGCCACTACCTCATACTTAATGTTAGTCATAACACAAACTTTATTATAAACTTAGGGTCTACTCTGAATTTATATTAAGAGAGAAAATATGAAGAAATACATATTTTTCTATCTATTGAACAATGAATAAGTTGCTAAATTGCTTGAACAAACTCCTCCTTCTAAAACTTTCCATCAACCTTTATCAAAGTTGTATATCTTTATGTTGTTAATATCTTTTTGCATCTTTTAAATATGTGAGCCTCTTGATGAGTTAAAAAAACACTAAATGTCTACAAAATTATTTAATAACCTTATTGGTTCTCCCCATCACAAGCTCAATAAATAACCACCCCATACTGATTAAGGCTCATTTTTCTCATTGAACTTTATCCTATTTAACCAGATCTTTTATTGGGCTTCTTTAATCATATCAAATTTGAATTTATCAATATTAATTTTATAAAAACTCATAGTTAATAATTGTCCAATTAAAAATCACTTATGTTTTCCCCTTGGAAAAAATATTAAGTACATTAGTTGTAACAATAATAAAAACAATAAAAATGGTTAAGAAAATTAATGTAAAGGTGGACCAATTTAAAACATTTGATCCAAAGATAATAAAAGTTCATCATTTGCACTCATAAGGTTTTCAATACTAGATAATATCAAATGCATGTCTCACATGTGACACAAATCTAATACAATCATGCATATATAATACCTCACTAACATAAATAAGAATAGTTCATAAGTTGTATGAATTTGGTAGAGTCATTTTGGATTGTAAGCAATTATTACGTGAGAGACCTCATATTAAGGTCTGTTGGGTTCGTAGGCAAGCCAATGTTGAGGCTCATAACTTAGCAAGGGTCTCACATTTATATGCTAGTCGTTGTAGTTGGGATTTCCCCCTAACTCTCTGATTAATATTATTGATATTGATTTTGTTTCAAAAAAAAATGAAGTTTAGACTATTGACTTTCCTAAATGTCAACATATACTCCTTAGTTCCTTTCAGATATCTCAAAACTCATTTAATTGTATTCTAGTGGTTTATCCCTTGGTTGACAAGATATCTACCTAAAAGTCCAAAAACGAATACAATGTCCGTTCTAGTGCATACCTGGGCGTATATTAGGCTACCAACTGTACTAGAATAAGTGATATTCCTTATAGCCTCTCTCTGTGTATCGTTCTTTAGATAATGTACCAAAGATAATCTCTCACCATAAGAGATAGGTGTTGCAACAGGCTTATAATCAGTCATATTAAACATTTGCAACACTTACTCAATGTATGTTCTCTGCGACAAACCTAACAAGTTTTAAGGCCTGTCCTAATGAATTTAAATATGTAGGACCAAAAATGCTTTACCAAGGTCCTTCATTTCAAAATGTTTTTCCAAAAGTTGTTTAACTTCATGCAGCATGGACAAGTCACATATAATAAGCAAGATATCATCTACATATAAAAGTAGAAAGACAATCTTGCACCCCTTAACCTTGTAATACAAACATCTTTCAACTTTATTTTCCACAAAGCCAAATGAGGTAATAATCTCATCAAACTTTAAGTACCATTGTCTAGAGGCTTGTTTTAAACCATATATGGATTTTCTTAGTTTACAAACCAGTCAGCTTTATCATGATCCTGAAATCTTTTAAGTTACTCCATATAGACCTTTTTATAAAAGTCTTTATTCAGGAAAGTAGTTTTGAAATCTACCTGATGTAGCTCCATATCATAATAAGCCATTATTGTAATAATCACTCTAAATGCATCCTTAGAAGATACAGAAGAAAAGGTAACATTAAAGTTGATCCCTTCTCTCGTAGTGAATCCTTTGACAACTAACTGAGCTTTAAACTGCTCAACTTTATCCTGGGAGTTTTTTTTGGTCTTATAAATTCATTTATAGCTGATACGTTTACAGTTATGAAGCAAATCCACAAGCTCATATACCTTATTATATTTCATGGATTGCATCTTATCCCTTATTGCATCCCACTACAAATCGGTATAAGGTCTGAAAATAGTTTCTATAAAAGTAACTGGATCTACTACTTGTCTGATATCATAGTCTTGTTCACCTAAATAGACTATGTATTTAGATGAGACAACAAGTCTTCTTGCTCTAGTGGATATTTTTAATTGAATAGGTTCAAAATGCTTTTATACCTGAACCTCAGTTTGTACAGGTATAGGTTCCTATCCCTATATTGGTATGATACTGAGAACTTGATTCGCTAGTTCTGATTGTATTGAGTGATGGATATGAAATAACTATAGTATCCACCCTTCTATCATCTAAAGGGTAAAAATGACCACCCTCATCATAAACATTATGCTCTAGAATCTTAGCTATTTGTTATTCCACTATTTTAGATCCTTTATCTCTATAATAAAATATGTATCCCTTAGATTGTTAAGATATCCAACAAAAAATAATGAATAGAAAGAGAATGAAACTTTTCTTCATAAGGATTATACAAATGTACCTCAATAGGGCAACCCCATACACGAAGATGAATGAGGCTAGGCTTTAACCGCTTTCGTATTTTAAAAGGTGTTTTTGAAATTGATTTGTTTGGGACTCTATTAAGTATATATAAGGCAGTCTTTATGGCTTCACCATAAAGGTAATAAGGTAAATTAGTTATGCTTTGCATTAACCTCATCATGTCCTTTAAGGTGCGATTCCTTCTTTCAACCACATCGTTTTGCTAAGGACTAGCCGGCATACTGAAATAAGCCATTATTCTATGTTATTCTACATATCTGGAAAACAATTTTTTTTTGTCTTAAAATCCTATGTCTGCCATAATATTCACCTTCACGGTCAAATATGACAATCTTTATTACTCTCCAATTGGTTCTCAACCTTAGCCTTAAAGATCTTGAATTTCTTAAGAATTTCATACTTTTTTTAAAGCAAGAACACATATCATAAGAGGAATAGTCATCAATAAATGTCAGAAAATATCTTGAATTACATAGTGTAACTTTATAAGGTCCAAATATATCTGTATGTATGAGTTATAATAAGCCAGAAGCACGAGTTACCTCCTTTTTCTTTATTTTGGTCAACTTATCCCTGCAATAGTCAATATCAGGTCATCATAATATAGAGTTGGGAAAATGTTATCCTTAACCAATCTCTCAACTCGATCTCCAAAAATGTAACCTAATCTTTTATACCACAATATGTATGACTTCTCTTTTATCAGGGGTCTCTTTCTAGTGACTTGTTTGACAATATATGAAGAAGCAGATATCTTATTTGGGGCAAAACACTTTTTATATAAGTTGTATGACAAGAAGGTAGTATCAATATGTTTTGCATTGAAAGATAACTTTACAACCAAATTTGCAATTACAACTATAACCTTCTTTATCCAAAACAGATACAGAGATTAAATTTCATCTAAAAGAGAGTATATAAAAAGTTTCATATAATACATTCTTGAACCCTATATCAAGGTTCAAACAAACATCCTTATAGAGATTACATTAACTTTTTAGTTATTTCCCACCGTCAGTTTTTCCTCCACCTTATTCATCTTTCTCTTTTTTTATGAATCCCTACATTGTAGAAGTAATATGATTAGAGGCTCCACTTTCTAGCCACTAAGAACTTGATGTGGCTATAGCACGATTAGGCTCAAGTAACATATAATCCAAGGAGTTACCTAATAGCTCTTGTCTTTCTTTCCAAGCCTTATATTTTTGGCATTCTAGCTTCTTATATCCCTTCTTCTTACAGAAGAAACACCTCAGACTCATACTATTTACAACATCCACAGGACCTCTAGCAAAACTAAATTGACCAATATCTACATATGAAGGAAATTTAGATTGCTTACCTTTAAATTTATGGGACTTTACCTTTGCCTCCTCCTTGGTTGCTATTAAGGTTGTACAAGTTGTATTCTTCAACTTCTCATTTTCAGCAACATAATAGGTGATCACTGCATTTATGTTCCATGCTTCATCTTGAGAATTGTATATGGTAACTAGAATACCAAACTTTGATGGGTGTGTATTCAAAGCTTGGTGAACTATACAAGCATTAGGAATATAAATATTTAACGCTCTTAACTTAGTCTAAAGATGGACCATCCTAATTATATACTCCCTCACTCCCCCTACTCTTGTATCTCATAGAGTATAATTCCTTTAATAAGGTACCTATTTCAGTAGTAGAAGACACCTTATATCTTTGTCCGACATTGTTGAGGAAATCCTTTGCTATGTTCATTTATGGAAGTCCATTCAATAGGTGGTCTAGTATGGATCTCTTTATAGTCAAACAACACATCTTATTTGACCTTTTATAGGCTGTATATGTTGCTCTCTCTACCTCTGAGCTGATAAATGTAGGTGCTGGTGGAATATCCTTAACCATAACTATGTTGATATCTGCAATCTCCAGCGTAAATTCCATATCTTACTTCCATTTCTTAAAATTGAAACTAGTTAGGGTTTCAATTATGACACTATTATTGTTTACAGAGAAGTTAATTGCAAAATTAATCATGATACTCAAAGCCACAAAATAGTATCTGCATAGAGCATCTTATCACACCTGTCATGAAACACCTGTGGACTAAACATATAATACATGTAGATAAGACCTGCACATACAAGTGATTAGAGTACACACCATTTACTTTTATGATTTTGCCATATGTTAGCGAATATATCACTTAAGCAATGACTTTCCTTCATCTAATACCTTATGCATATCTCAAAGTCTCATATAAGGCTAACACTTGTGGGCATAATAACTAAACACAAGATCAAATATATCTCCAAATATATAAGCAGAACAATTTAAATACTAATTTGAAAGGTCACTGTGGTGACTATATTCTTATTAGTATCCAAATTGATCCATAAGTACAAGGGACACACCTGTATGTTATCATCATATTGTTCTATATGAGCATAAAATTTATGACAATTTATCATACATAAGTGCAAAATCCTCATACACATACTCATTATCAAATATCAGTGCTGAAAAGATTATCAACAAACTTTATTTGAGATTTCGTCATAAAGAAAATCTCAATCAAAATGATAATCATGTGATACAAAATAACTAATGCTTCATAAGAGATACCAAAACTACATATATCTCTTTTATTTTAAGTCAAATGTATGAAAATTCACTCAATCATGACTTTTTTAACCTTAGTTGATTTTTCTGAAGTTAAACCTCATTTATTATCAACATAATAAATTCAATTTTTTTAAAAAAACTCACTTTATAAATTCACATAATCCTAACAACTAACTTAAAATAACTTAAGGGGCCAATTGTGAATTTTGAAAGAAAAAAATTCATCTTATAGTGTTGACATTAGTACTGCAAGTAGGGGTTGCATGCGTGTGCACTGCACGCCTACCAAACCCACATAGAAGCTAGACGAGTGGGGTGAGCATAGAGCACACATAATGTGCGCAAAAATGCACACTGTAACATATAGTGCCTGTTAAACACACACGCAACGAGCACCGACATTCCTTAATATTTATAACTCATATCCATCATGCACATGGACTCGTGAACATGCTCACCACCTCTAGAGTGTGCGTCTCATATGTGTAACACCCATCCATTAGACGGAACATGCTCACGCCATCTGTCCAACGAGGGTGGATTTAAAGCTCCAGATGTCTAGCGTGTCTTAAAAGCAGCAAACTGCTTCTTCATGGCACCTCCCTCTAGTCACCAGAAATAGGCAATTTTTGGTGATATTTCACCAAAAAATCACCCTGAAGTATGTTTTAAGCCAGTTTTTTTGTGCAACGCTTGTTCAAAATCAATTCAAACAATAAATATGCAATTTATATAAACAAAAACAAATTAATTTCTTTGATTTCCTTAAAAAAACTTCAAAAATCTCTATTAAAATTCATACATTCAAGTAACTACTTTGATACTATATGTTAGTCATAACACAACTTTAATTATAAGCACAGGATCAACTGTGAACTTGTATTAACAAAGAAAATGTGAAAAAATATTTATTTTGCTATCTATTGAATAATGAACAAGCTATTGAATCGCTTAAACAAACTCATCAACGTATGAACAAACTCTTAAAACTTTTGATAAGTTGTATATCCTTATTGTCTTTAACGTCTTTCTGTGCCCTTTCAATGTGTGTGCTTCTTAATGGATCAGAAAAAGTTAATGTCCATGAACTTACTTAAGCAAGTAACATGAGAACAACAACTATTTATAATAACCTTATTGAGTCTCTTGTACTAATTGTAACTCATATTTCTCACTTTGAATGTAGCTCATTTAACCAAATTTTTATTATTTTTAGTTCATATTAAAATTGATTTTCTTAACTTTAATTTATAAAAATTTGTTGTCCAGTAACACTTAACCATACACATTTGAAAATTTAAGCTCTTCATTTATATTTTCTTCTCTGTCCTTGTCCTTACAGCTGATATTTTCTTGCTCTAGATTACATCATGTTCTGGAAGATCCTGAGAGGGAAAACAAGGATAAAAAAAGGACTCTCTTTGCTATTATTTATAAGATTAAGGGTAGGCTTTATTTTATTTTATTTTTTATAAAAATAAAAATAAATCTTATTTTATTATTTATGTAGATCATCATCATTATCATCACACTTAGTCCGAAGTCCCGCATTAAAGCAGAGTCTAGGGAGGTCTGATAGTACGCAGCCTTACCCCTACATAGTAGAGAGGTTATTTCCGGTAGATCCACATGCAGATATGACAATAAAAAAATAATGCAGGTTAAAGAGTAAAAAATGAAAAAAAAATATAAACAAATATAAACAAAATTTGAATAAAAAAGAATTAAAACTTTGAAAAATAATAGCTTAAAAAATATATATATCTTCATTAGGAGATGCACATCTATAAAAAGAAGTTTTAAAAAATTTGTAGGACAAATATACCTTATATGTTGTAAAGTTCTGCTTATACCTGATCTGGTGCAAAGTTCTGCTCACCATTTATCTGAGTTGTGTGTGCCAATCTGGGCCATCTTTGGATTCAAAAATGTGGATAACTGGCGGCTGAAAAAGCACCGCATAGCTTGTCTAACCTCCCTCTCTTCATCCAAGAAATACTAAAATCTTTTCAAGCGCTTTAACTTCAACAACAATTTTGGTGTCGAGTATCAACTAAAATACATTTATGGGAATTAAACTCTAAGAAGAATAACGGAAGATTTATATACAAACCATTAGAGGACCAAGTGATAGCATGAGAGGAATGCTTCCATCATCATATTTCCTAACCAAATATTTTATTATGTCATTTGATTCATACATTGTAGCTCTAGTATTTAAATCCACCAGTGTTTGGATCCACCATGTAAAGACAAGCACTTTATACTCTTAGGCCCCGTTTGGTTGGCACAGATTGTTGACTGGGAAAGTAATCTTTTTCTTAAAATTTAAATTATTATATTTGGTACATTTTTTTGAGTAGTTAGGAAATTAAAAACTTTCCTAATTTAGGGAAAGTAGTAACACTGTCCCTGGATTCTAAATCCCAACACCCCCTTGGTATTTAGATTACTTTTCTCAAGAATTTAATCTAAAAATTAAACTGGACAATTTAACCATTCTTTCTCTCCCAACTCTCCAACAACTTTTTTATTAAAACACTTCCTCCTTTTCCAATATTCTTATTCTACAACAACTCTTTCTTAAAAACACGACCACTTCTTCAGATATTCTTCTTCTTTTATCGTTAGTACGACTTCTTTTGCTCGATTCTTCTTCTCTTCAAATATTCTTCTTCTTCTTTTTAAAAACACGACCACCTCTTCAAATATTCCTCTTCTTCTTCTTTCCTTCTTACTTTTCTGTGGTTTTCGTTTGCTCGATTTTAAAAACCACCTCTTCCCGAGTCCGAGATCTGTTCGTTGTGTGTTGCGTCCGGAGAGATTTTCTTGCAACAACCCAATTTGTTGGAGTTCGAAGCACCCATCAAAATTTGCAGTACTTTTTCTGGTTAAACTATTCATAACTCTTTGTTTTTCTTAATACTGATTGATGGAGTTTTGTTGATTTTTCTTAGTTTATGTTGAAATTAGAGAAAAGTTGAAATGCTTTTTGGGTTTCTTATTAATATAGACATAGGTTTTCTTTCTCGAATTTGGTTTTTCAACTTTTCATTGTAAGGAACTGAATTTAGTGATACTAATGGAGGTTCAATATTTGGTAGAGAAATGAGTTCGAAAGAAGCTATTTTGAAGTTCATTTCTTTACTGACTAAGGATCATTTTTATTTTTCTTTTAGGAGCATTTATATTGGTTCTTGGGAAGTGTAGTGTTCTTCAAGGCGTAGGTAGTTATGTTATGTTTTATAAATTATGTTATAATAGAAAAGTAAATGTGGCTTTATGTCCTGCAGGATTGTATATTCTATTTGCTCTGAGCATTAGCTTATTTTTGTCTGTGGTTTTCTTTTCTCACTCTTGTTATATCATCTTCCCTTAAATGTACATATGCTACATTCACTGTCGGCATCTTTTAATTACCCAGTTATCACCTATTTTGTTCTGATGGAACTTTCATGATTTTTGTGCTAGGTCCTATACTCTTCTTTCATGGTACCTAGGTATGAAATACCTTCATTACTGTGCTTTATAATATGCTATGTAAATGTTTATTAAGCTTTCCACTTGCTTACGAGGTACTTTATAGTTTGAAGTTTATGTTGTGTGTACCAATATTCTATTACAGCACTTATGTACTTTTTTAAACCTGAAATAACTTTGGTGTACCAAGGTTATAGTGTATTGAAATTTATCAGTGGGTTGTATCCCCATTATACATAACTTAACTTTTCTTTTGGTTGTAGTATCTT
Organism: Erythroxylum gracilipes; assembly: GCA_026413385.1. NCBI lineage: Eukaryota > Viridiplantae > Streptophyta > Magnoliopsida > Malpighiales > Erythroxylaceae > Erythroxylum > Erythroxylum gracilipes. The sequence continues at coordinate 23,878,307 of JANZLC010000001.1, forward strand.
ATTTGTACTGTTTTTTTATTCTATTCAATAAAGTTTAATTTTTTATTTTAAATTTGTTGATTAATTAATAGGTGATAGAGAATGGCTGGAATGGATTTGCCTGCAAAGAAGAAATTATTTTATTTATTAATAGATATGCAAAAGAAAAGATTAAACATGTTAAGAGTCATATTACATATCTTTTCGATCGTAGTATTGCATCATGGAAAATATTGTTTGAAAGCTCCATACTCTGTTGATGAATACGATCGATCTTGATACCTTCATAGGTTGATATATACTAGTGATTCAGCATGTCATTCAGAGTTGCGTATGGATAGATTCACATTTAGAAGATTAGTAAATATGTTTAGAACTATTGGTCGATTAATAGATACCAGGAACACAACTGTAGATGAACAAGTATCAATGTTTCTGTACATTCTTAGACATCACGAGAAAAACCGTACGATAAAAACTGACTTCTTACGCTCAAGAGAAACAGTTAGTAGGCATTTTAATCAAGTATTAAATTCAGTTCTTATACTTCAAGGAGAATTGCTTAAAGTGCATGAACTTGTACCTCAAAATTCCACGGATGAGAATATAGTCATTAGGTACCTTTATGCATTGCAATTATCTTACATTGACCAAAATATAAATATTCCCATTTTTACTATTTTAAGTTTTGTTTTCTTCATGACAGTGCTACAATGCTATTCTTCTACTCATATGTGATGATTTCTGGAGGAAACCCACCACCAAAGAAGTTGCACTCATCATCTGCTGCTGCATCATTATCATGATCAGACTTCTAAGAGATACAGCTATAGTCTCAACTTCTACCCCATCCCTTCTTATCTAAGTGGGGTGAGTTGGAATAATTTTTGATATGCTACTATGATCCTGCAGGGATCCGTATCCCTTTCTGTCATTAATAAGCAGATAAGAGAAACCAAATATAAATGTTATTGTCATTGATTGACAGGGATAATAGTGAAATGAGTATCTGAGTGTCAGTGATGTTTTAATTTATAAGTCCTTTCTTCCTTGTGTTTTTTCTCGAAGAAGAAATGGTTTAAATGATTTAATTGATGATGATAGAGGCAAGAAAAAAGTAAAGTTAATTGAGTAAAGATATGAAGTAGCGTTGCATTTATTCCCAAAGAACCTGGTAAAGATTCTGGAAACTGTTAGAAAAGGGTATGTAACATAAGGCTATACATAAACAGCTTTTCTACTATGTAGGGATAAGGCTGCGTATTATCAGACCTTTTCAGATTTCGCTTTATTGCGGAACTTCGGACTCTGTGTGATGATGATGATGGTTAAATAAGCTCTCAAGTTTGACTTAAAATTCAATTAGATCTCTATTATTTTTTAATCAACCAAATGAAATTAGCCCAAAATAATATATATTTTGTCAATATGCTTCTTAAATTACATTTTCATAATATCTTTCTATATTGTAATTATAATTGTTGATTCATTACTAGTACATCTAATTAAAGAGTTATAAATTGCATGTAGTTTATCGGAAACAATCTTGGACCTTTCCCGATCTCGCATTACGTAAAAGTCCTTCCTAGTTGCACCGGTGAGTTTTCAAAGGACTATTTTTGGCAATTTTCCTAAATATCCCTTAAATTCTCATCTTTTAGTTTTAGCCATTATCTGAATTAGATTTCTTAAATTTGGAAGAGAAATTAAAGGGAATAGAAGAAAACTAATGCAGAATCCTCCGCTATAATAGTAAAACAAAGGGTGAAAGCAAAAACAGCTTTTTGGCTTTACATTGAAAACACAACTGAAGCAAAAAGCTTCGAGAAAGAGATGGCTAGCGATGGCAGAGAAGGGAGGAGAAGAAGAATCATGGAGAGAGGGTCCGATCGCATTGCATTGATCACCGGTCAAATCCGAACACTTGATGCATCATCGCCGCCACCATCATCAACCCCCAGTCATGATCAAACAACCACTGAATTTTACCCATCCAAGAACGATCACTCCCTGAAATCTGGTAATTAAATATATTCTTCCCAACCTGTTTCATTTATAAGTGACGAATTATTAGTATCTAGTCTGTAGGAATTAGTTCTGCAAGTGATTACCTTCATTTTTCTTATCTTTTGTTCGATGAGGAAAGGAATTGCAGATGATGATGATTCTGTATCCAAATTGGTGAAGGACAATGGTGATAACTTGGACAGTGTGAACCAGATTGAAACTCATTCGAGCAGCAATGTGACGAACGCAAACACCGTAAGCGATTCTCCTGTTTCCAACATGATGAAAAACATACAGGCATCATCATCATCTGAGGCAAATAACCGTCACAAAAAGATTTTCTGTTCCAAGCATATAAACTCCTGCATTATTGCATCCGAGAAAACTCGGGCCACTTGTTCTCTTACCCTTGCGTTGATAGTGCTTGTCTCTTACTTGGATGATTCTTTACTTGGAATCAACATATTGAGTTCTGAGAGCATGATAGTCTTCAGACCAATTTACATACTTCTGCTTACGGATGCAACAATTGTGGTTGGTCGAATGTTTGTGGAACGAGCAAGTAATGCCTCCAAGGAGGATGTTCCTGATGATGGAGGAATGTTAAAGAAGGAAGATCCAAACAACTGGACTGATGCGGTTAAACTGTTGGAGAGAGGATTGGTAGTGTACCAGGCTGCTCGCGGGATCTTCATTGACTGCAGTATTTACTTAGTTGTGGTTATCTGTGGCCTCTTTCTAATCTGAATTCACTATCAGTTTCCTTGTATGAGTCATTTTAGTTCCAGATTATATTACAAATAAGAAAGGAATAATTGTGGTAGAAGAGTCTGATCACAAGCTTTGATATCGATTACGATTACATTTCAAATAGAAGTCTTTTCTCTACTTGACAAGTTCACATGAAAAGAGGAAATGGTGGATAAAGAGGAAATGGTGGATCTGTTACTCCACAAACTTGGCCTGAATCATAAGAGTTGGTTTGAGGTTTGAGGCGTTCAAAACGTTACCTTTAACAAATTTATGCAATATTTTAAAAATAAAGTTAAATTGTAAAATAAGAATTTTAAGGTTTAAAAGGTTTAATCAGTATTTGACCGTCATAAATTTGGCTAAAATTAAATAAAGTTTAAAATATAATTGAAAGAAATTGTCTTTACTAACTGAAGAATTTGAAATTTAATTTATAAAAATTGTTAAATAAAAATTAATTGATTCATTTTAGTCTATAAAAACTTATTAATTAATTAATTAATTAATCAATTTTAACAATAAGAATTATTAAAATAAATCAAACCAAAAAATTGGACAGTTCAATATTTTTACAATTAAATCGGTTAAATTTTTTGATCATTGAGTTTATGTTGTATTGTAAACGCAAAATATAATATTGAAATTTTTTTACCTTAAATTGATTTTTTAAAAAATTAGACATTTTTAATACATTTTCTCTAAAAATTATCAAAACCAACTAATTCAATAATATTGACTCCTTATTCTTCCTGTCATAAACCAACTAATTTCGTAGCGTTTAGTCATTCATCCTATAATAACGATAAACTCCTGATATCTTGGGGAATTAGTAGTCAGAAGACTAATATTTCAGCTTCTGCTTGTCCTAATGGAACTCAGTTCAACCAACCAAAGCTGTTTTATAGCAAAACTTGCAGTGGCCGCTACAAGCAGCAGCAGTACGCTGCCTAAAAAGCATATGCAAAGCCACTGTTCTTTACATACCTTCTTATTAAAACAAGAACATGCAGTTCTACACACCACATTTACATAGAAAGTGACTAGTCATGTGAAACAAGATATATGGCAGGAAATATTTACATGACAATAAAGAGTGGACCAGTCCCACCTTCCTTGTAGGCATCAGGAACGCTGGAGTAGCAATAAATGCTATTCGACATCTCCCAGCTCCAGTCCTGCTTCCGATGAACATACATCCGCGGCCATCGATTAACCCTCACATAATGCTCCCGAATACGTCCTTCACCATCATAACTAGTTATAACTGAATAGCAGCACTCATGACCACTCCATATCTTGTCACCAGGATCTGCAGTTAGGCTACCATCTGGATGGAAGTAGCGACGCATCACAGGACCAGTGCCTTTCCAATAAGGATCGAGATTTTGCCAATATTCTGGAGCTGCCTGAGACCAAATTATGTTTTAAGACAATGTTGTAACAGTTTGTCTCCACAACAAAGAGTGTAACAATTAAACCTACACACCTAGACATTGGTAGCTAGTCACGGTGGACTTATTTGTAGCCAGACTTTGGTGGAACTGTATTTTATGGACCTTATGAGGAAGAAACATACCTTGGTAAAATGAAACTCCCAAACATGATCACAGAGATCATCCCTCATGATACGATTCTGAACAAGAACATTGAAAAGAAAACATCATCTTCATTAGTACGTCCAAAGATTAGGCACTCAATAAGGAATTTTTATGTTCACTCAAGAGGTTTCTTGCACTCACGCGTTTGCCATCCATAACAGAAAATGAATAAGCAGCCAACTTTGATATTCCCTGGGCTTGTGAAAAGCGAGGTAAGTGTGCCTTCCCATCCCACAATTCTTCGCACTGAAAAAGGGCAAGCAGCAGGTAGATGTCAATTCTCAAAGAGCAAAGAAACACAAGCAAAATTGCACATAAAAGAAACGCAGGATAGCTATTAACGAAAAGCAGTGTGGCATTTTCCAACACAAGGTTCTTTGCGCAATTTTTTTATCCACAACTCAACATATACAGCTTTAACTTGATATGGTTTTTAAATTATATACACCAAAGCTAATAACTAAGTACAAGTTAACCCAACAATGGGTAACAAAGTTTTAGACCAACCGAGAAATCTTTCTCATAATGGCACATTCATGGACTCATAAAACCAAAAAGGAACAAAACAGAAAGGAAGAGACAGATACTAGCATTTTACCATTGCCCAATTGCTATTCTAGTATTTCTACACAATTACATGAAGAATCTGGGTAACCATATGGATTTGGCGAACCAAAGAACTAGGGCTGAGTTCAACTTCATTAACCTTGGCTTCCATCATTTCTCCTTTCTTTTCACTTTCTGTTTTGAATCCCTTTGGATGGTCAGAGTGCCTGCTTGGGTTTTCAGATGGGATGGGAGAGGAATATACTGAGGCACGCGAACTCTAGCTAAATTATTCAACATTGGCAAAGGTACAAAGAAATCCTGACCCTAGCCTCTTACTAATGAACTTAATCAAGATGTGTCACCTTGGCCTCCACCGAGATGTTTTAAACATTCCTTTTCAGTTTAAAGTATAGTTCAACCCTTATCCTCATTCTTGTCTTTATCCCAATTATTGATGTTCCAAAGACTAATTATCATACCTTCTTTTTTGTGCAATAGGGTACCAGACAGGATCCATATTTTGTTTTTATAATGTTATTGCACCTAATCTAGGCCAATCAGTTTAATTTTCTTGATTATAACATCATAAAGGTTCCTGGTATATAGATACCAAAAACAGGCTCATGGTGTAGTGCATCATACACCGAATGCAGCAAAATACATGCTAAGTTTCAACAAACCACAAATTGAGAACCCCACTGTTGACAGCACTGAATAGGAAAACCAGAACTGACGTTCTGTATTTTTATTCCTTGACTGATACATTTTAAATAGGAAAAATACAACCAGTATAGAATCAGTACCCTAACGACTTATCTCTACTAATCTGCAGCACCCTAACTACTCAGGTGCTGATTTATATTATCCTAAATCTAGGATAAGATTTTCCTATTTAATTGGAATCATTATCTACTAGATATCAGCTTTCTTAATTAAGTATGATGCAATCAAAACAGCCTCACCCCAAAGGTACTTTGGCACATTCATTGCAAACATAATGGCTGAGAGACTTCCAGTAAATGTTTATTTTTCCTCTCCGTAATGCCATTTTGTTGAGGGGTGTTAACACACGTAGATTGGTGAACAATGCCTTTAAACTTAAGAAATTTTTCAAAGATTTCATTAAAATACTCAGTACCATTGTCAGAGTGAAGTATACAAATGTGTGTGAAATTGAGTTTCAATCATGGTGTAAAAATTTTGAAACATTTGAGCAACTTCAGATTTTTGAAGTATCAAATAAATCCAACATAATCGAGTATGATCATCGATAAAAGTTACAAACCATTTTTTTCCATAAAGGTTTTAACATAGAATGGACCCCAAACATCACTATGAATTAAGTAAAATGGTTTAGAGGGTTGATATGGTTTTGTAGGGTAAATAGTCTTATGACTTTTGGATAAAATGCAATGCTCGCAATGAAGTTTTGAACAATCCACAGATTTATGACGGTTTGTGATGCTTGGCAAACGAACTCCTACACCTGCTATTGAAAACACAGCCTTAGTTTATGGGAATGCAGCTGGCCGTACTAAGAAGACTGAGGAAAAGTCACGGGTTTGGTGTGACTATTGCAATAAAGCTCGTCAAACCCGTAAAACATGCTGGAAACTCCATAGAAAGCCTAAAAATTGGAAGCGATCGCATGAAGGAAAATTTAATAAAACTCCTTCCGCTCACTATGAATCAAGTAAAATTCCATCAACCCATGAGGTAGATGCTGAACAGTTCTCTCAAGAGCAGATTAATTACATCCTGAAGCTGCTGAAACTCAAATTTGAATCCTCAAGTGCCCCTAATGCTTTTGTTGCACAAATTGGTAGTGATTTTAATGCCTTATCATGTTTCTTTCCATACAATTATGCTCCTTGGATCATTGATTCCGGAGCATATGACATATGACCAATTCTTCTAATTTATTTCATACTTATGACCCTTTTTTTTTCCTCTAATTTATTTCATACTCATGTTTATTGTATTTGGTGTGTACTGAGTTGTTTAAGCTCATAGGATAATGCTGTAAACTTTGAATGGTATTATGTTGTATGAAACGATGTAAATTATGGATTTGACTAATGTGATAACATTTTGAGTTTTAAAAAAAAATGTGTGATTGATGGTTTAGTGTATGATGTCATGTTATGTACAGTGAAGGTAAGATAATTAACATGTCATTTCTAACAAGCATGTACACGTGTATCCGATAGACACACGTGAATATGTCAGTTGGGAATGGGGTGTTACATTTTTAGTATCAGAGCATAGTTTGGCATCAATAGGGATACGTGATGATATTAAGCATGAAATGTTGTGAAAATGTTGGATGGTAATTGCAGTTATTGTGTATTACAGGTTATTTGACGTAGGTGAGCAAATGGAACACTTAGCTGACCTGAGATCAGAAGGAGCCAGTAGGGAGTCGTCGGTATCTCGACCTGAGTGAGTGCCTCCAAGAATTCTGGAGAGAAGAGAAAGGAGGTACGACAAACTGCGAAAGCAGGGAGCTGTAGATTTTTATGGTAGTACAGACCCTGCTGAAGCAGAGGGATGGTTAGAGCAGATAGAACGAGTATTTGATCAGATAGACTGTGAGTCGAACGAGAGGTTTGACTATGCCATTTCTTTGCTACAAGGCCCGGCTTATCAATGGTGGAAAACTATTCTCGGTAATGCCACCAGGCCTTGTAATTTGACTTGGGGAGACTTTCTAAGGGCTTTTAGAGAAAATTATATGCCCCAGGTATACATGGATAGGAAGATGAAGGAGTTTATGGATCTAAAACAGGGTGAAATGTCTATGAGATCACCTTTAATGAGTTGATGAGGCATGCTTCTGTCTTAATTCCTACTGAAGTAGAAAAATGCAGGAGATTTGAAGAAGGCCTGAACATGGAGATTCGGACAAGGCTAGCTCTCCATAACCTGAGCAGTTTCACTGAGCTCAGAGCAACGTCGATCCGAATGGAGCAATTGTTGATACACGGTCAGTCTGAGCAGAGATCAGAGACTGGTCAGAAGAGGCCCAGCGAGTCTCAGGGTGGTTCTAGCAGAAGGTTCAGCAAACGTCAAACCCGAGCATTTAGACCACCAGCTGGACAGTCAAGATTCAAACAGAGGGGTGGTTTCACTCAGACTGGGAATAACAGGAGTGCAACATCGGGTCAATTACCAGCTTGTCAATATTGTGGGAATAGGCATAGTGGCGTATGCTGAAGATTGACAGGAGCCTACCTTCGGTGTGGCTCACATGATCATCAGATTAGAGATTGTACATTGATGTCTGGAGCATAGTCTAGTGGAAGAGGGAGTAGAATAATATAACCTAGTATTTAGCAGGGCCGAGCCAGTGGGAATGGACAGAGAGGTCATGGCAGAGGCAAGATGAGTTCTAGAAGTGTTACTGGGAGGACTGAGGTGCGGAGTAATTAGCCGCAGTCTTAAGCTAGAGTTTATGCCATGACGAGACAGGAGGCTCAGGATTCTCTAGATTTCGTCGCAGGTGTGTTATCCTTATTTACTTTTGAGGTTTATGCATTGCTAGATCCTGGATCTATCCATTCATTTATCACACCGCCCATGGCATCTAGATTGCATTGTGATAGAGAGTTCCTGAGATGTGGATTAATTGTGAGTATACCAATTGGTACTACTACCGTGATTAGGGAGGTCTATAAGAAATGTCTGATTCGAATTGACCAAGCAGAGTTGGCAGCAGATTTGATTATTTTACAGTTGAAGGAGATAGATGTTATCTTAGGCATGGATTGGCTCACTGCTCATAGGGCCATCATGAACTGCTATACGAAGGAAGTGGTTTTAGAGCCTCTTGATCAACTGAGAGTAGTATTTAGAGGTGTTAGCCAAGCAGTGCCAACCAGAATGATTTCATTTATGAGTGCCTTGAAGTTAATGTATGGTGGATGTGAGGCCTATCTGGCCCATGTGATTGATACTCGAGCCGAACAGAGTGTACAGGATATTCCTATAGTTAAGGAATTCTTAGACGTATTTCTCGTTGAACTACCTGGTTTGCCTCTAGATCGAGAAACAGAGTTCACAATTGACTTAGTTCCAGGTGCTGCTCGACACCTGTGGAACTGAAGGAATTGAAGGTTCAGTTGCAAGAGTTGCTCGAGAAGGGGTTCATTAGGCCCAGTGTTTCACCTTGGGGAGCTCAAGTAATGTTTGTGAAAAAAAGGATGGTACTTTGAGGTTGTGCATTGATTACAGGCAACTCAATCGGATTACAGTAAAGAATAAATACCCGTTACCTAGAATTGATGACTTGTTTGATCAACTGCGAGGAGCCCGAGTATTTACTAAACTTGATTTGAGATCTGGGTATTATCAGCTAAAGATAGCAGAGGCGGATGTACTGAAAAGTGCTTTCAGATGCAGGTATGGTCATTTTGAGTTCTTAGTAATTCCATTTGGGTTGACTAATGCCCCAGCTGCATTTATGGCATTGATGAATTAGGTGTTTTAACCTTACTTGGACCGGTTTGTAATTGTGTTCATTGATGATATTCTGGTGTATTCAAGAAGTAATGAGGAACATGCTGAACATCTAAGAATAATTTTGCAGACTATGAGAGAAAAGCAATTGTATGCCAAATTCAGTAAATGTGAATTTTGGCTGAATCAGGTGGTATTTTTAGGTCATATAGTAACGGGGCATAGTATTTAGGTGGATCCAGTAAAAATTGAGGCAGTAATGAGATGGGAGACACCGAAGAATGTATCAGAGATCCGAAGTTTTCTCGGATTTGCTAGTTATTATCGGAGGTTTGTCGAGGGGTTTTCTTTAATTTCAGCCCCTCTAACTAAACTTCTAAGGAAGAATGTCGCATTTAAATGGAATGACAAGTGCCAGAGAAGTTTTAAAGAGTTGAAACATCAGTTGACTATAGCACCAGTGTTGACTATTCCATCAGGATCTGGTGGATATGTGGTATACAGTGATGCATCGCGTCAGGGACTAGGATGTGTATTGATGCAGCATGGCAAGGTGATAGCCTATGCATCGAGACAATTAAGGTCTCACGAGATGAATTACCCAGTACATGATTTAGAGCTTGCAACAGTAATTTTTGCTCTAAAAATATGGAGACATTATTTATATGGTGAGAAATTTCAGATATACACTGATCATAAGAGCTTGAAGTATCTGTTAAGCTAAAAAGAGTTGAACATGAGACATAGAAGATGGATAGAGTTACTAAAAGACTATGATTGCACAATTGAATATCATCCGAGGAAGGCTAAAGTAGTGGTTGATGCTTTGAGTAGAAAGTCAAATACCAATGTAGCTCAAATCCAGTCATTGAGGTTACCAAGCTTGATACAGTTGAGAGCTTTGAATGTGGATTTGAATTTAGAACAAAGTGAAGTATTGACAGCTACATTGAAACCGAGGCCAATGTTACATGATCAGATTAAAAAAGTACAGAGTAAAGTTTCTGAAATGGTGAAGTTGATTGAGAAAGTTAAGAATACAGATTCTGAGTTTGAATTTAGAGATGATACATTGTGGCTAAAGCAGAGACTATGTGTGCCTAATGTTGATGATTTGAGGAAGGAAATCTTAGAAGAAGCTCATATGACCGCTTATGTCATGCATCCTGGTACTACCAAAATGTATAACACATTGAAACAATATTTTTGGTGGCCTGGAATGAAAAAGCAAGTAGCGGAGTTTGTTTCTAAATATGTAACATACCAGCAGGTTAAGGTCGAGTATCAGGCTCTAGTTGGAAAATTGCATTTGTTGCCTATTCCGGAGTGGAAATGGGAACGAATTATAATGGATTTTATAATGGGATTGCCTAAGACTTCAAGGCAGAATGATGCAATACGGGTTGTGGTGGACTGATTAATTAAGTCAACCCATTTTATACCAGTACGGGAGACTAATACATTAGACCAGTTAGCTGGAGATACGTGACTGAGATTGTGAGATTGCATGGGGTTCTAGTGTCTATTGTATCAGACAGGGATCCCAAATTTACTTTGAGATTCTGGAAGAGCTTACAGTCAGCTATGGGCACACAGTTAAATTTTAGTACAGCATTTCACCCTCAGACAGATGGATAGAGCGAGAGAACTATTAAGACTGTTGAGGATATGCTCAGAGCGTGTGTATTGGAGTTTCAGGGAGCTTGGGATCAATACATAGCATTGATTGAGTTTGCTTATAATAATCATTATCATAGCAGCATTGGGATGGCACCATATGAGGCGTTGTATGGAAGAAAATGTCGGTCGCCTTTATACTGGGATGAGGAAGGTTTGAGTATGATTGAGGGTCCAGAACTAATACAGGATACGGTAAAGAAGGTGAAATTGATTCGGAGTCGAATAAAAGCGGCTCAGGATAGACAGAAAAGCTATGTGGATCAGCATAGAAGAGATATGGAATATAACGTTGGAGACAGAGTCTTTCTGAAAGTGTCGCCTTGGCATGGTGTACTGAGATTTGCTAAAAAGGGAAAGTTGAGCTCGAGATACATTGGTCCTTATGAGATTCTTGAGAGGATTAGATCTTTAGCATATAAATTAGCTTTGCCTAACGAGATGTCTCAATTGCATAATGTATTTCATGTAAGTATGTTAAAAAGATACAGATATGATCCTACTCATGTATTACAGACTCAAGATATTAAGATTGATAACACTTGAGTTATATTGAGGAACCGATCAAAATAGTGGGTTATAAGACAAAGCAGTTGAGAAATAGAGTGATTCCATTGGTGAAAGTTCATTGGAGAAATCACTCGACTGAGGAAGCAGAATGGGAAACTGAAGATCATATGAGGCATCAGTATCCCCACTTATTTGAATCATCAGGTAAGAATTTCGAGGACGAAATTTTTGTTAGGAGGGGAAAATTGTAACATCCCGTCACTTGAATTACGTTTAAACTAGTGTTTATTAGAGATTAATGAGAAATTAGGAAGCATAATTCATGCTCATGCATCATTGTATATTCACACACATGTGAATATTTATTTTGATACATTAAAAAAAATTTTACATGCATGCATTGATATTTTTGGGTATAATTAATTGTCTAAAATGTAATTAAAATATGAATTGTGAATTATTGGGGCTAAAAATTTATTTGGAAAATAATCTGATTATTCCAAATTTTTAGTGAATTTTTTAGAATTTCTGAAAATTTGAGTATTTTTTGAAGAAAATGAAAAAAATAATAGACCAGTAAAATTGTGACATGTGGCAGTCTTAGATGTAGACAAATGCCCCACATGCATAGGTGACATGTGGAGAGGTATTATGCCTACATATAGTCTTCTTTTGATTTTAAAAAAAATCACTGCAGCTTTCATATATGTTTTTCACCGTAAATACCAACAAAGCTCTCTCCCTCTTTGTTCATCAAACACTGAAACAGTTGGTTGCGTAGGTTGTGCACTTGGCTTTTGTTACACCTTACAAGTAAGCACTTCAATCCAAATCTTGTTTTGTTCCTCTTCATTTTCGTTATTCTCCATCCACCGAAGGAGGTATGGGTATTGTAAATGTTTTTGTCTGTTGATGTTTGAGAGTTTACATGCATGAGTGGGATAGGATGTCGGTGATAAAATGGAGAATGTATAGAAGAAAAATAAAATTTGCAGCAAAGATGAAAGTGCAGAAACTATGTAGGAAGTGATGAAAAAAAAGTGAGTAATGATCTGTTTTTGGGTATAGAAATGCTGAAATAGGAATTAAAAATGAAGAATGGAGTGGGAAGACATAGAAGATGGAAAGTTCAGAAACTTGAAGATGCAGAAACGTGACAACATGAATGCATAAATAGTGATGTGTTTTGATGTTTATGTTGAATCTTAAAATTTTGATTTGTTGTGTTATGTTGAACTGAAAGGAGTGTAGAAAAGATGATTCATGCATAAGATGAGTTGTTGTGCTCCATATAAGTTTGAAATCTAGGAAAAAATGAAGGAAGAAGAGAGAAGCATCTGCAGTGTTCGGTGAAGAGAACCAGCATTTTAGAGAAAGATTTAGAGAGAGGAAGAAGGTGATGGGTTGTATGTAGTTTATGACCTATAGTATTTTTACTTAATAGCTTTAAGTCTTTTGCCTATAACTTTTTCATCCGAACTTCAAATAACTTGAAACTTATATCAATTGATTTCTAAGACATTTTCCTTTCTCTCCATAAAAATTTGGAATTTTCTGAATTGATTTGAAAGTGATTGATGAGATGAAAGTGTGTAAGTCAGCTGGAATGTTATGAACTGAAACTTTACATGATCATGCTTCAGTTTTCTACTTATAACTTGAGCTATAGATTTCTGAATGTGTTCATTTTTTATTCCTATTAAAATAGAGACATATTTCTACAATTGTGTTGAAGAATTCTAATTTTAATTCTGTCTTTATGATTTTCAAAATTGGCATGAAAATGAGTTGTAGCTTAAGCTGAAGCACTGTCAGGGACAGAAATCATGTCTTGTGGTTATTGAATAAACTGTATTGATGTAGGCCGAATTAGGCTAAGTTGTCTTTACAAAAGTTATAGCTTATTCTCTTATCTTTAAATTGGTGTAAAGTTTGTAATTTTTGGACATCTAAGCTGAAAGATATGAGTTGTGCAATTAGAGGGTCTGATCATGTTCTAGTTAAAAGTTCAAATGTGTACAGTCTATGGTATTTTGTACATAACTCATAAAAAATTGAAGAAAATTGGATGATCGTAGAGTCATTAAAAATTTAAGACATTGGAGAATAACTTTCCAGAAAGGAGTTTTGCTTAATTTTGTCATTTACCCTATCAAATTAATTATGCAAAATTGACCTGAAATCATATGGGTAGAAAATCTGAAGTGGTCAATTGGGTTATGAAATTGATTTCACTTTGTTTTATTTTGGTTCAAATTATAAGTACCAAATGATATTAATGATGGCTTTGATGTTTGATCGATTTAATGATAAGAATTACAATAAGATACCCAGACTTGTCATTGAATATGCATTGTACATAGTTAGTTTACATGAATGTGCATTAATGAATACAAAATTGCGCAATATTGTGATATGTGTATGTATTGTATGTATAGAGGAGCACATTGAACGACCTCATCTAGACGTTGCTGGGACATCTAGGCAATAGCCGTTTAGAGCATATTGTGAGTAATCTAAGATGGTCTCACCATATTGTTTTGTACATTATTAACCTGTATTGCGATCTTATTGCATTGTACTGAGTTGTGTTGATTATGTACTAGATTTCGGACAAGATTTGTCCGAGGTATTTTGATGCATGAGAATGATATTGGAAGTGGTACTTGAATGTAAATGTGTTTGCCTAAATATTGTTCTGATTCTCAACTGAAAGGTTGAATGTAGGACCTAGACCGATGACCATTATTACTATGACCGATATACTATTATATTCCATGCACATGAAAGTGATTGAATTGATGACTGAATTGTGACTAATGTGGCTATTGATACTGTTACTGATATGAGCTTTAAGCTCTCGCATATGTGGTTTGAGCCTATGGCTCGTTGTGATCAATGAGTCACAGACTGACCGACCGACCAAGCCTGATAATTCGGGATACTGTAAAAGCACATAGTCACAATAAAATAAAAATGAACGTGAGTCTCATACATGTCGCATTCGCATAAAATTTGAATTTGTTGTGTGAATTTCGTTATATGATTGAACTGTGTATCTGAGAAATGATTTATCTGTGATAGTATTTGATACCTGATAAGTAGAGTTGAGCTGTATGATTACATGCTATAATTAATCTCGTTTTATGTCATGATTGATGGTTTAGTATATGATGCCATATTATGTATAGAAAGGTAAGATAGTTAACATATCATTTCTACCAAGCATGTGCATGTGTATCCGATGGACACACGTGCATATGTTAGTTGGGAATGGGATGTTATATTTTTTGTGTCAGAGCATAATTTGGCATCCATAGGGTTATGTGGTGATATTAAGTGTGAAATGTTGTGGAAATGTTGGATGGTAATTATAGTTATTGTGTATTGCAGGTTCTCTGATGTAGGTGAGCAAATGGAACACTCAGCTGACCTGAGATCGGAAGGAGCCAGTAGGGAGTCGTCGATATCTCGACCTGAGCGAGTGCCTCTAAGAATTCTTGAGAGAAGGGAAAGAAGGTACGACAAACTGCAAAAGCAGGGAGCTGTATATTTTTATGGTAGTACAGACCCTGCTGAAGCAGAGGGATGGTTAGAGCGGATAGAACGAGTATTTAATCAAATGGATTGTGAGTCGGACGAGAGGTTTGACTATGCCATTTCTTTGCTACAAGGCCCAGCTTATCAATGGTGGAAGACTGTTCCCGGGAGTGCCACCAGGCCTTGCACTTTGATTTAGGGAGACTTTCTGAGGGCTTTCAAAGAAAATTATATGCCCCAGGTATATATGGATAGGAAGATGAAGGAGTTCATGGATCTGAAACAGGGTGAAATGTCTGTCACAGATTATGAGACTAGATTTAATGAGTTGATGAGGTATGCTTTTGTATTAATTCCTACTGAAGTAGAAAAATGCAGGAGATTTGAAGAATGTCTGAACATGGAGATTCAGACAAGGCTTGCTCTTCCTAACCTGAGCAGTTTCACTGAGCTCAGAGTAGCCTCGATCCGAATGGAGCAATTGTTGATAGACGGTCAGTCTAAGACTAGTCAGAAGAGGCCTAGTGAGTCTCAGGGTGGTTCTAACAGAAGGTTCAGCAAACGTCAGACCCGACCAATTGGACCGCCAGTTGGATCTAGATAGTCAAGATTCAGATAAAGGGGTGGTTTCACTCAGACTGGGAATAACAGGGGTGCAACATTAGGTCAATTGCCAACTTGTCAATATTGTGGGAATAGGTATAGTGGCGTATGCTAGAGATTGACAGGAGCTTGCCTTCGGTGTGGCTCACATGATCATCAGATTAGAGATTGTACATTGATGTCTAGAGCACAGTCTGGTGAAAGAGGGAGTAAAATAGCAGAACTTGGTATTCAACAGAGTCGAGCCAGTGGGATTGGACAGAGAGGTCTTGGCAAAGGTAGGACGAGTTCTAGAAGTGTTACTGGGAGGATTGAGGCGCGGAGTAATCAGCCGCAGTCTCAAGCTAGAGTTTATGCCATGATGAGACAGGAGGCTCAAGATTCTCCAGATGTCATCGCAGGTATGTTATCCTTATTTACTTTTAAGGTTTATGCATTGCTAGATCCTGGATCTACGCATTCATTTATCTCACCGCACATGGCATCTAAATTGCATTGTGATAGAGAGTTCCTGAAATGTGGATTAGAGGTGAGGACACCAATTGGTAGTACTACCATGATTGGAGAAGTCTATAAGAAGTGTTTGATTTGAATTGACTAGGTAGAGTTGGCAGCAGATTTGATTGTTTTATAGTTAAAGGAGATAGATGTTATTTTAGGTATGGATTGGCTCGCTGCTCATAGGGTCATCATGAACCGCTATATGAAGGAAGTGATTTTAGAGTCTCCTGATCAACCGAGAGTAGTATTCAGAGGCATTAGTCAAGCAGTACCAACCAGACTGATTTCATTTATTAGTGCTCTGAAGTTAATGTATGGTGGATGTGAGGCCTATTTGGCCTACGTGATTGATACTCGAGCTGAACAGAATGTACAGGATATTCTTGTGCTTAAGGAATTCTTGGACGTGTTCCCCTCTGAGTTACTGGTTTGCCTCAGATTGGGAAACAAAGTTCACAATTGACTTAATTCCAAGTGCTGCTCCTATATCCATTCCTCCATATAGAATGACACCTGTGGAATTGAAGGAGTTGAAAGTTCAGCTGTAGGAGTTGCTCGAGAAGGGGTTCATTAGGCCCAGTGTTTCACCTTAGGACGCTTCAGTACTGTTTGTGAAAAAGAAGGAAAGTACTTTGAGAGGTTATGCATTGATTATAGGCAACTCAATCGGATTACAGTGAAGAATAAATACCCGTTGCCTAGAATTGATGACTTGTTTGATCAACTGCTAGGAGCCCGAGTATTTACTAAACTTGATTTGAGATCTGGGTATTATCAGCTAAAGATAGCAGAGGCAGATGTACCGAAGAGTGCTTTCAAATGCAGGTATGGACATTTTGAGTTCTTAATAATGCCATTTGGGTTGACTAACGCCTCAGCTGCATTTATGGCATTGATGAATAAGGTGTTTCAACCCTACTTGGACCGTTTTGTAATTGTGTTCATTGATAGTATTCTGGTGTATTCAAGAAGTAAGGAGGAACATGTTGAAAATCTGAGAATAATTTTGCAGACTATGAGAGAAAAACAATTGTATGCCAAATTCAGTAAATGTGAATTTTGACTGAATCAGGTGGTATTTCTGGGTCATATGGTAACGGGGCATGGTATTCAGGTGGATCTAGTAAAATTGAGGCAGTAATGAGATGGGAGACACCAAAGAATGTATCAGAGATTTGGAGTTTTCTCGGATTAGCTGGTTATTATCAGAAGTTTGTCGAGAGGTTTTCTTTAATCTCAGCCCCTCTGACTAAACTTCTAAGGAAGAATGTCGCATTTAGATGGAATGACGAGTGCCAGAGAAGTTTTGAAGAGTTGAAACATCGGTTGACTATTGTAACACCCAAATACCCCCTGGGAGGATACATGGATGTCACCCAAGACAGAACAAATAAAACCAAACATCACACTAACATTTATCTTATTTAGAATCTCAAACACACACATATATTACATATCGTAATCTCAGAACAAAAATCCAAAGAATAT
>JANZLC010000001.1:23897698-23911822 GCA_026413385.1 Erythroxylum gracilipes
AAAAAATGCATGTGTGAAATGTTTCGGTTTGTTTGTTCTGTCTTGGGTGGCATCCATGTATCCTCCCAGGGGGTATTATATATATATATATGTATATGTATGGTTGTATATGAGTTCAAAGATGTATTTAAATCCTTATGGGTATATATTCTAGTGATTTTGATTTATAATGTTATATGCCCTTACATGAACTTATAGTTCATCAGTATACGAAATCTTGGAGATTTCTAACATATAAGCTTCTAAGTGTGTAAAACTGAGTCCATTGAATGGATATGACCATGGTGGTTAAATTAAATGTGTTCTAATGCCTAAGAGGTGATTAGACATGATTTATAGACTTATGGGACACTTAGTAATCTTAATTGGAAAAGTTGATGTACATAAGGGCTTATTTGCAAATTGTTAAAAGTCAAAGGACTTAAACATAATTTTTCAATTCTTGAGGGACAATATGTAATTTTATAAAGTTAAGGGGATTAATTATTATTCTAAAAAGTCCAAGGACCAAAATAAAAATAAAAGTTTTGGTGATTCCCAAATTTTGGGCTTAATTATAAATTTAGGAAAATTTGGAGGGTAAAATGGTAATTTCACATAACCTAAGGACAAAAAGGTAATTTCACCATATTTTGGTTAAAGAAGAGTCAATATTCTAGACCCTTCTTCATTTGTGGTCGTGCACCCATTACTAAAGACTTTAAACATGTTTTAATTAAAAGAAAGGAGAAGAAAGGAGAAGAGAGGAGGAAAAGACCAGTTTTAGGCTACTACTAAACCCTACCCCTTTGTTTTGATTCTCTAACCCAAATCAAGGTGTTCTAAGCTAATTTGGGGTCAAGGAACTCAAATCTATCATTATATTTGAGAAATTCTCAAAGGATTTGAAGATATCATCAAAGGAAGGTTTAGGTAAATTTTGTCTCATCTCTCTCTACATTAGGATTTTGAGTTTGGTGTTAAGATATGTTGTTCTCCATGCTTGAATATGCATGAAACATGATTTAGGTGGATGAAATGTGTCATGGAGAAGCTCCCTAAAGTCAAAACCAAAATGCCCCTTCTTTGGTGAAAGTTTGTGAATTTTTGGATATCTTTTGAAATTGATGATTTAAATGAATGCTATGGTGTTAATTGTACATGTAAAATGTGAATTGATGATGAAAAATGAAGAAGATGTATATTGGATGAGGCTTGGTCGAAATGATGGAAGAAGGAATGGATGAATGTGATGAGTTGTATAATTATGATGAATATGGTTTAAATGAAGGGAATTGGATTGAATGGAGTGGTGAAATGTGTTGTTGATGGGAAGTATTTGTTATATAACAAGATAGGAGCATGATTTTTTTTGGTAATTCAGAAGAATAGAATTCAAAAAAACAAATATATGTACAAGAAGTTCATGCACTAGTGTCACGAAGGACACCGCCAGCTATTACAAAGCACCTAGCCCACAGTTAAGCCAAAACCAAAGCTATGCAAGACAAATAGCAACTATAATTTAAGGAAGGAACACAACTACATGCACACAACATCAGATCTCCTATACGCTAACCAAACCAGACCAGAGAAACAAGATAGGAGCATGAATTACCATGATGAAGCCTTGAAAATATGACTTGAAAGTCATGTGCATTATGTAACATCCCATTACCTATGTTAGGGCTTGAATAGTAAATATGAGAAATTATTGAGAAATTAGAAAGTACTATTCATGCTTATGCTAAATATGACATGCCCATTTTTGCACATTAATATGATTGTACATGCATTCATGACATTT
Organism: Erythroxylum gracilipes; assembly: GCA_026413385.1. Classification (NCBI taxonomy): domain Eukaryota; kingdom Viridiplantae; phylum Streptophyta; class Magnoliopsida; order Malpighiales; family Erythroxylaceae; genus Erythroxylum; species Erythroxylum gracilipes. Next base: position 23,899,485 of record JANZLC010000001.1, read on the forward strand.
TTCGGGTATAATTGAGTTATTAACGCAATTAAAATGTGATTTGACAATTTCGGTCTATTTCAAGTATTTTGAAATTATTGGTGAATTTTGGAAAAATATTAAAATTTGGACCAATTATAGTGTGACACGTGGACTGAGTAAATGGATGACAAATAGCCTATGTATATGTGTGACACGTGGCAAAATGAAATAGTGACAAATGTTAAACCATGAAAGAGGATGCGTAGACACGTGTTTTAGATGATTGTTTTCCTATAGCTAAACTCCCTCTCGTTGTTATTCACTGAGTATCAAATCCACTTCCGGTTTTACCAAACACCAAACACCAGTCGTTATCGTTGTGTCAATGATTCACTCTCACTACTGGGAAATATTGCTTAAGCAAGTAAGTAATTTTGATGTTGTTTACAGTGTAAATATATACATATACATGCATGTGAAGTTGCACAGTGTAGTCTCAGTGAATGCATAGATTGGATGATTTAGATGAGGAACTGAATTTGTTAAGTGTATCTGGAATGAAATCTGAATTTAGTTGTTGAAAAGATTAAAAAATAGAATAGAGAGAGAGAGAGAGAGGATGAACACAATAGTGAGAGAGTTGAAAATGGTGAAATTCATGCATGCATCGGTTTTTAGTACCTGACTATAAGCTTGATTTTGGAGTTGTGTTTTGAAAGAGTTAGAGGATTTGTTTGCTAGTTATTGGAGTTAGTTAATATGAGATTGAGTTCCTGAAAAGTTATAGCAGAGTGAGAAAGTGAAAACTAGGAAGATGAGACTTTTGGGAAAGTTTGCTGTGGCCAACTTTGGTTCATTGTAGCCAACCCTTTTTAGTTTTCCGTGGCCATCTTTCAAAAATTCCCTGAGAAATTTCATTTCTGGAAAAGTTCGCCGTGGCCAACTTCCTTGGCTCGCCGCGACGAAGTCCTGGCCTGTATAGCTCAAACATACTTTAGTATTTTGACAATAACTTTCTCTGTAGTTATCCAAATGGGATGATTTTTGATTTAAAGTAAATTAGAGATATAGGAGTACACATGTTCTGAGTTTTAATTATGTATCTATGCATTTCCAAATCTAGCTTGAAATTGAGTCTTAACTGAGGCTATAGTTCTACCCGAGACAGAAATCATGTCCTGTTGTTATTGAATAAATTGTACTGATAGAGGCTGAATTAGACAAAGGTGTCTTCACAAAGGTTGTATTTCATTCTCTTAGCTTTAAATTGGTATAATGTTTGTAATTTTTGGATATCTGAGCTGAAAGATATGGGCTGCACAATTCGAGGGTATGATCATGTACTAGCCAAAAGTTCAAATATACACAGCCCGTGATATTGTGAGCATAACTCTTAAAATACTGAATCAAATTGGATGATCTTAGAGTCATTAGAAATTTAAGACATTGGAGAACAACTTTTTGGAAGGAAGTTTTGCCTAATTTTGTCATTTACCTTATCAGATTAATTATGCAAAGTTGACCCGAAATCATGCGGGTAAAAAATCTGAAGTGGTCAATTAGGTTATGAAATTGATTTCATATTATTTTATTTTGGTCCAAATTATAAGTACAAATGATATTAATGAGAGCTTTTATATCTGATTGATTGATGATGAGAATTACAATAAGATACCCGGAATTGTCATTGAACATGCATTGTGCATACTTTCTATACATTGATGTGTATAAAAGAACACTTGTACATTTCTGCAAAAATGTGATATTTGTGAATGTATTGTGTATGTTTTAGAGGAGCACATCGGACGCTAGTCCAATATTGTCGGACCATCCAGGCAATAGCTTATTAGAGCATACTGTGAGTCAACCTAGATGATTTCCTAGGATTGATTTGATTTGATTTGTTAACTTCCAATATTACTGAACTGTTTATGAATTGTTTTTGAATTTTGGACTTGAAGTCCGAGAAGTTTAATAGTTGGGCATGTATTAGGAGTGTTTTGATTTGATATGAATTTTTGAATGACATTTGATTCTCAACGAAAGTTGAATGCCAGACTTAGGTCTAATAACTATGAAAATTTTGTCTGAGCACTTGTATAAGATTGTGATACATGAGATATTCAGTACTTGATGCATTTCATAAAATGAATACTCAGATAAAGGCGTTGTGACTTGAGTAGCCAGTTTGAAGCGCTTCCATGTAGAGCTTTGCTCCATGATATATGTGTGTGCACATAGAGCTATGCTCCGTGATTATGTTCTGACTGAGCCCTATGGACTAGTATTTGTATAAGTATGTGATAGACACTTAGTCACAACAATAAAAACGAATGTGAGTCTCATGCATATAACATTCATTTAAGATTGAAATTCATGAAATGATTTGCAAAGCTGAAGAGAGTGACAAATTGATATGAACTGTTGCTATACTTGGCTATGTGAATTGTGTGATCATATAAGATGCCATATTATGTGAATATCAGGAATGATTATATTTTTTGAATGAATATTTGTGATATATGTGATGTGTATATGTAATCCGGTGAATTCATCAATGATGGTTCACTCATTGAGTTTGCAAAACTCATCAAAAATTGCAATGTGATTTTTCAGGTTCTGAGGAATTATTCAGTTAGGCTAAATGGAGTATAGCCACTGAGGTCAGATATGGATTAAGGGTCGGGATCAGTTTACACCTGCATATGTCTTCAGTTATTTTATTTTTGAATTATGTTCAACAAAAACTGTACAAAGTGTATGTAAATGATTTGGTAATGAAATGACTTTATGATTTCAAGTGTTTTGTATTTGAAATGCGCCCAAATTATTGATGAATACTAATGTTTGTAACAATTGTAACTTATAAATGGAAATGTTTTTAAATAACATGGGCCAGATTTGATTAGTGATTTCTGCTTACATGTACCTTGTTTTAAAGAAACAAAAGTTTTGTAATAAATTTTGATTGAATGATTGTTCTTGCATGTCACCCTTGTGGGCTACGTACTCGGATATCACCATGGATGTCGGGTACGTGTCTTGCAAGAGTGGGGTGCTACACATTAGGTGTTTGATAAAATGTCTAAGTGAACTTGGCTTAGGATTTAAGGATTCATAATGAGATACATTGAAAGTGGTTTTCATGTTTACTTAGAGCAAACTTGAATTGTTGCTTAGATTGATGAATAATAGCCTAATGTGCTTGGATAAAAAATGTGCTTAATTATGTTTTGAAATGAGTAAGTATTGGATTAAAGGCATCAAATGCCTTAGAAAATGCAAAAGAAAAGGCTAATGTGAATAGTAAGGAAGTAATTATGTGAGAAGTTTAATGGTTGAATCCTAAAGCTTAAGGACAGTGATATTGTATTTCATACACTTATGTGATGATGTATAAATATGACATATATTTTTGAGGAGTAAATACATTGTATATATATTTTTTAATGTATAAAGGCTTGGGAGTTGTGAATCAAGGAGCCCGTACTGAGGATTGTTGAAGTTAAGGGAGTGTACACCTTCTTTAAGGTGAGTTGGGGAAGTCATATTTCTCAAATAGGATTAGAACATCCTAAAACAAGCATGATGACTTGTATGTGAATTTTGAACCTAGGCAACGTATGGTACAATTGAATTTCAAAGGGATGCTAATATGCTTATGTATTTAATAAATGGAATTGTTTTGAATAATTATGCATTTGGAGTACAAAAGATGGCTTTTATTTTATGAGAAAATGTTTGGAATTTACATATGTATAATTGAGTCATGTATGACGCATGTTTTTGTTCTCTTTTGGCTTAGAGCCATGATAAGGTTTCATTTTATCGGATGGACCAATAAATAAAGGCATAACGCCTTACTTTATTTTTTTACTTAATTTTTATATATGATTTTTTTGATTGATGAGGTAAAGATTGGCCAATCGTGTATTGGGCACAATAGATTAAGCGACCCCCGTACTCTTGACGCTGGTATATAAAAGTCAAGCCCCTGTATCGACATCTTTCTACGGGACTTGCGGGTGATTCCACACCTAGGGTCTGGACACCGACGAGGTCATCACCTAGGGTCATGAGGCTCTTGTCAATTGTAGTCCGGACTCACCACGGATGAAAGTCAAACCAACACCGAGTATCGGTGGGTGTGCACATTAGTTTGGCCGACTACTGGTGTCGCACATGATTGTTTTGGCTTATCCTGATATTTGCTTTCTAACAAGATTTGATTTATATATATGATGTTTTTATGCTTTTGTGTACTAAAACTAGAACCTAAGTTCACCAGATGAGTGAATTAGTAGGCTAGGCCTATATGGCTCCTAACCAGTATATGTTGAATCATGGGCTAGGCCTATGTGTTTCTATGTGTTGTATGTTCACTTTATAAGTTATTTATACCGTCTTGGAGTGTATCGAGTCCTATTCGCCATATATATTTTTTCTGCTCACTGAGTACATAATGTACTCACCCCCTTCACTTTCCAACCATGCAGGATAATTTAGTGAGCTTGAAGTTTTGAGTAGATCGTGCGATCTTTTGACAGTTTCGGGATATTACCGCACGTGGGTAGTTTCTGTTTGTACTTTTGTTGTATAGTGGCTCATGAACTATTTTTTTTGTATTAAGTTGGTTATGTTGATATGCTTTATAATTTTATAAATTAACTCTTGATTGTCTTGTAGTTTGTAAAAGACCTATGTATGAACTTTGATACTATTGTTGAGATTGTTTTGAGTGGACTTTAAAGTCCTGAAGTTGTGGTAAAATTTTTGGTGTGAATATAGAAATGTGTTTAAAATTGTTTGGAAGTTTTGGGATTTTTAAAATACAGTTGTTGTGCGGACTTGTATAGTTGGATTAAGGATACCATGAGTGTCCTTAGCCAGGGTATGCGGTGGTTATCATAAGCCCGATGTGGCACTGGGTCGTGACAATATGACGGTGACGACATGATTGGACGTTATTCAATATACTTTTGAGGCAATTTACGCTCTTTAATATTGTTATCATTTACTTTTTCATTATGTTATGAATTTATGATTGATGTTGGTAATATTTGTACATGATAGGTTCATATATGTGCCATCACAACATACAAGTGAACAACTGACATCCACGTTGTGAGACTGTTTAATGGATTTTAAAATCGAAAGCAAATTATCCACCATCACAGTTGACAATTGTGGCAAAAATGATGCTATGATTGAGAAGTTGAGGAGTAAGATGTGGGTTTGGAGCTTGTTGGTTAGCGGTGGATTATTTCATATGTGTTGTTTTACATATATTTTGAACTTGATTGTGAAGGATGGGCTAGAGATGATAAGGAAGTAATAGATTGTATTTGGAATAGTATTGTATATTGGAGTGAGACTCCCAAAAGAGTTGAAAATTTAAAGATATGTAGAATTTCTATGCATTCTGAGCATAAAGAAGATGATTTTAGATTATTCAACCAGATGGAACTCAACCTTCAAGATGTTGGAGTCGACAATCCAATATGATGAGGTGTTTACCAGACTATGGGAAAGTGATTCTCAGTACACCTATGTGCCTACAGAAGATCAATAAGAGTTGACTAGATAACTTTGTGTAAAGTTGGAATTATTTTGTAATACGATTGAATTGTTCTCAGGAACAAAATATCTAACTTCACACTGTTACTTTAGTACTATATGTGAGATAAAGGATGCTTTATTTGATTGCATGTTTGAATCCAATGAGGTTATTCAAATTATGGAGGAGCAGATGATGTAGAAGTTGAATTCTTATTGGCCTGTAGTTGCCTGTGGTTAGACATATTGTGTAGTGCTATATATGTTGGACTTGAGATACAAGATAGACATGGTTAATTTATTTATGATGCATTGTATGGTGATCGAGCTCAATAGCATATAGATATCATTAAACAATTTTGGTATGAATTTCTTAATGATTATCAACTCAGAATGGGAAAAAACTCATGATTGGGATCACAGTAGTTTAGGCAACTTAACTCTGAGTTCAATTTTAGGTTCGACTTCATCTTCTAACCGAAGATTATTACTTTCTCTTTCAAAATTTATGAAACAGAAATGGGTTGGGACTTCTTATAATATGATGATGTTAGATAAATATTTGACCAAAGATTGTGTGACTGAAGTTGAGGATGACCAGTTCGATATATTATTATGGTGGAAGAGTTGTAGAAATACTTTTTCGATCATGCAAGTAATTACACAAGACTTATTAGCAATTCCATTATCCACTGTTGCTTTGGAATTTGCTTTTAGCATTAGTGGTCAGCATATTACTCCTCATCGTGCTCGACTTCATCCTCGTATTGTGAAAGCCTTATGTGTGTCCAAAGTTGGTTAGATGATAAAAATATTGATGGAAAATTCTTATCTTTTTGATATATCAATTTCATTTATTTTTTATATTATCTTACCTAATGTTGTGTTTTTAATTTTTCGTTAATACAACCACAGGTATTAATGCAGAAGTAACTAGTCAAAGAAATCATCTAAGTGCACATTATTTTGTTCAAATATATGAAGATGAAGGTATATTTATTTATTATTACCATGTCCTAAATATTCCTTTAATTTTAATATTACATTACTAAATATAATGTTTCTACATACAGATGAATTGATCCAAACTATTGACGATCCTAGCGACCATGATAGTTGCTCTCTCAGTGTACCCTCTCTCGTCTCCAGTATCCATCTATTCATCATGACATTATTTTAATTTTGGTAAATTACAAAAATTTTTGTAAAATGATTTGGATAACCAGTTGTGTACAGTAAATATTACTATAGTGAATGAATTTGGTTTTATTCTTTCTCTCTTTTAATAATTAATTAATTATTTAAGTACATTGAAATTTGTAATTAATTAAATTAAAATTCCTAACTATAATTAACTTAATTAATTTTCCTAGAAATTCCTAACAAATTTTCCTAATCAAATTTTCTAGAAAATTTTAATGAATTTTCCTTATCAATTTTATCACTGTATGTAAGTTATTATATATTCAATATTCATTCATTATAAAATCTCAGTTGAAATTCCTAATCAATTGAAATTCGTAACTATAATTAATTGAATCGTTCACTTTAATTATAATATTTTTCTTTTATTTCCCATAATCATATCCTTCATCATTAATTAATTTAATTTTATCACTAGATGTAAGTTATTATATATTTATTCACTTTAAAATCTCAAATTTACTTAATGAATTGAAATTCATAGCTATAATTAATTGAATTGATCACTTCAATTATAATATTTTTCTTTCATTTCCTATAATCATATCCTCCATTACTAATTAATTTAATTTCATCTTATTAATTTTATCACTGTATGTAAGTTATTATATATTCATTCATATAAAATTTTAAACCCTTTAGGAATATAAAAATAAAATTTAGTACTTCCACTAAACCATTAAATCTACAATTTGAACATATAATTATATTTTCATATGATTATTATTGTTCACTCCATTATGATTTTTCCATCATAATAATTGTAAAAAATAATTTTTATTCAACATCATTATTAATAATAATTAGTGTACTATGATTCCTTGATTAGGATTACAAGTTACAATAACTTTAACCATTACCTAATAACTTGCCTGACAATATGATTAACCTCAAAATTAGACCATTGAATTATGTTTTTGTTGCTATAAAAATAATAATATAAAATATTATATTAAAGATAATGTAAAATATAAATTAACTTTAAATACTGAATTTCCTCATTATAATCACCTGCTGTTACTTTATAAGTTTCACTTTAAATAGTTAGAAGCAATTACAATGGTTATTATTATATTATTTTAAAATTGACATTTTAATTGATCATTCAAAGAAGAATTCACATATATCCGAGGAAGTTATGATCGAATGTAAATATTTTCCATGAAAATATTTAAAAAGATTGATAAATTTCATGCATTTATATAATATAATATATATTCTTCTACCAAATTCTAATTATTTTATTTTCGAAACTAAAGACATTTAAAGGTCTTGTGACATCTATTTTTAATAAGAGAGAAAGGTATAATGTCAATGAAAAGTTATTATTAAATTCAAGTTAATTAATTCAACTTAAGTACTTTTCAATTTGTATTTTTTTGAACATATCAGTGTTGATGTAACTTCGATTAATTGAATTGATAACTTAATTTTAATCTTTTTTATTGCTTATAATTTTATTTTTAATTATAAATTAATTTAATTTGAAAATAAACCAATCCACAATTAAGGTTCCTAAGGCCTGAGCCATTTTTTCAGTGGCCTATTGCCATCCTTAATAAATTTGCAAAGAAACTAATCAAAAACAAAGAAATCATAATTATAAATCTCTCTTTTTCTTCTGTTGGATCTTTTTGCAAAACTAAATTTGATGTTATTATCTAACGGATTTCTTAACGTATTCTTCGTGTTTTCCTCATCCCTTAATCAAAACTATCACCTCTAAATGTGTCTCATAACTTAAAATCTCTTCAAAACTTGGCTCTCTTTTGTTTGTCTCCACTCACGTCCTTTTAGTAAAATTTAGGGTTTCTGGGATATGTACAGTCACTTACACGAGCGTGGAGGAGATCGTGTATATTCAGAAAAACCTAAATTATGATTTCACACTAGCACAAAGACTTACACAGACAATATACACAACTGTGTATATCAACATACACGGGTGTGGAAGGCCATAACCAAAATTCTTCAATCTTCAAACTTTTACATAGTCACTGTATACGATTGTGTAGGCCCTTAGTTGCTTCAAATCTTCTTTCCATGCCAGGATTGCATCCAAATTCTCCTCCTTTTGGTTCATGAAGGCAATTATTACTTATAAATGCACTTAGAGGGAATTAAGTACCAAATATGCAAGAAAACTATAAAATATCAAGCAAAACATGTTAAATATGGGTATATGATTATAGTCAAATATGTATCTATCAAATATTTCCACACTTAAGCTTTTGCTTGTCCTCAAGTAAATCATAATCTAAATCATTTACAAACATCTATCCTTTATTAATCTCAACTTGTCCATCCATACTCTAAGTCATCATATCATATTAACCAAATCAAGAAACTAACTTCATAAGTCAATATCACTAATAATCATATCAATAATCTTTTTGAAATCAAAAGCATAAATATTTACACCCTTCCTAAGGTTTCACTCAATGCACTTACGTGTTTAGGGTGAAAAGTTTTAAACTCTCAAATCAGTATATATCATAAATCTTAACCATAAGCCTGCAATGTTATCTTATCTCCCCCACTTACAAGTAAACTAAAAACAAAAATTGAAAGGTCTTTGTAAGGGTTTAATTGGACTTAGGTAAAGTATGATTGGGATAATAAAAGTATGATAAAATTGAATGAAATTTGCAAAGGAAACATTATAAAAAAACTTATTACTATATAATATATGGGTCCTTGCATTATAAGTCCATTGGTACTATACAATTTTTTAATGCCCGCATCATACTTTTTTTTTAATTTTCGAGCACTCATTATATACCATAATTAAAGAAATATTGGACCTTTTAAAATTTCAAGTTTCAAAACAATTAGGTAATGTAAATAATCTTCGGGGTTTAAATTAATAAAAATGTTTCAAAAAAATAAGATAAAGGTTGTAATTTGGTTATAATTAATGAAAAAGGCTAAGGCTCAAAATCGTTATTCTTAAGGGATAAAATATGGTAAGGTAATTATCAAAGAAATAGGTTTAAATAATTGCTGAATCTAAATGCCTAAATGCTTCTATTTTTTTAAAAGGTCTCAATATGCTTAATAAATGTAAGTTATAGAATTATTCAACTATGTATGATAACACATAAGAAAGAATAAAAGAAAGTTTATATGTGTGTAAATAATATGCAATTTCCATTCAAATTGATATCTCATTGACTACTAAAGCTATGACTTATAAAAGCAAGTTTATTCTAACTTTCATCCTTTTGCATACTAATTTAATTGAATAATCGATAATGGAATAGAGTATTTATGGACATATTCAATTAACTAAGGATATTACTTAATAAAATAAATAACAAAGATTATAATAAGCTTAAAAAATTATTAATCCTTTCCTCACAATTAAAATTGTGCACTATCTCCAATGTACACAATATAAGCACATATGACTAAAAAGTTCGAAAGTGGAGTTTGGTACTTACCTAAATAATAAGATTTTTTAAATTTTGAATTTGGGACTGTCCATCCGATACTAGATCTTATAATCTTTGCTAAATATAAATGAAAAAGGGATAAAAAGATAAAAGGAAATAAAAATATAAAAAACTAAGAAATATGGAATAACATTAACATTAATATTGAGATAAAAAGAAATTAAATAATTAAAGATAAAAAGAAAAGATACAAAACAAAATGTTTAATCATGTTGTGACTCAAATCTGTCCGATGGTGGAGGGTCCTTGGTTTGATGATGTCCAAAAGGTGGAGAAGCTGCTGATAAAGTACCCTCACCAGATGACGGAGGTTAAAAATCGATGCCTTATTACCATCAGCAACAGTAAATATCCTATCCATTCGACAGTAAATATACCTTCTGCTCCATAAATTTTGCCTATTGTGTCCGGAGAGTCTATTAAGTACCCAAAAGTTGGGCCACCCATCTCTCCAGCTGAGCTATCTTCAGTTGGTCCGGATGTGGTGTACGTACCCTACGTGCTATCGTAATTTCCTCTTTGCGTACTCCTCCTCCTGTCTAAGATGGCAATGATTGTGGCTACAATGGCTTCTCCACTATGGGTGGTTCCTCTCTAGTTCCTCCCGATGCTACTAACTCATCGTGAATTCTAAGAAATCTGTAGATGTGCCTTTAGGTCCCCGATGTTTGTGTACCATATGCATATGCTTCATCACCTGAAGGTTCAGTGTTGCCATGGTGCCTATTTGACGTATTGGTGGTAATATGTCAAAAGCCCTCATTCATCATTGACATGTGCTTAATTGTTAATATTTTTAATTATTTTCACTTAGTAATTATTGACGTAAAAATGATTAAAATACTTACTTTAATTCATATTTGATTTTAGGTACAATTTAGGAGTAAAGAAATTAAAGTGGGTCAAAAATATCCCATTTAAAATATTTTCTGAAGATTTATTTTTTGCTTGTCTTCGTCAAGTAAGAAGAAGAAGAAAAGTCAAGAAAAATGGAAATAAAGAAGTAGTGAAATAAATCAAGAGTTAAGAGCAACACAGTAGTATTGGAGGCAAAAATCAAATTAATGAAGCAACAGGTGACATTTGCGTGACTTCACATATATGGACGCATGAGGATAAAACAGCGCTGGAGACAAATAAATGAGGCAGCAAATTCACGCATACATTAATTAAACAGCCAAGGAATAGGAGACAGAAACAAGCTAAATCAAGTGGAGAAATCACGCAAGTGGAACAAGCAGCTTAGGAATCAGCAATAGTAAGGCAACACACAAAGGAGGTTTGAGCTCATTAAAATGGTCCCATCAATTAGCTACTTACGGACAGAAGGCAGAGGATTCAAATGCTTTAATTGTCTAATCAATTAGCTTGGGAGAGAATTAAATCAACCAGCAAGTGAAGAAAAAAAAGGAGAGCAACGTGGCAAATGGTCACTGTGTTATTCACGCAAATGAGCAAGGGACCAACAACAGGAGGGTTTAAATGATCAAACTTATTTGTCAAATCAAGGCATCAAGCAAGTCAGCTACAGCAACAAAATACTAGGTGGCGGCAATTGGAGAATTCACGCCTACGCAAGTCAAGCAAGAAACGTATAAGGAGACAAGCAACAAAGGAAATTTAATTTACGGACAAGATAGCTGTGAGGCATCAAACGAAAATGAGCTAAAGTATAGTGCGACAGCTCAATAAAATGAAGCAAGAAGACAAATCAAGTTGGCTGTTTAAAGGAGAAAGTTGGGCGTGAATTGACAAAAATAAATCAAGACAAGCAGAGTAGTGCAACGTAGAGAGCTGGGACGCGCAGACCTAAGACAAGCACAGCTAAATTTTTATTTTGTCACACATGGATATAAAAAGCAGCAGACTTAGAGGAAAGAGAGTTTTTGGCGAAGAGATCAGCAAAAGGAGGTTTTTGGAGTAGAGGCTTTAGATGGGACTGAAGTAAATTTTTCAAAAAATATCTATGAAGGGCTAGGCATTCTGACGCCGATTTAGAGGTAAAATTGACGCCGACGACCTGGGATAAGTATTTTTTTATTATTTTTTTGTTTCTTTCTCTCATTAGGAATTGATTGTGTTATCTTGTTTTCACTGCTTTGGGTTTTGTGTATGGATAATTGGACTCTCGTTATTGTTCGGTTATTTTTATATGAACCTATT
>JANZLC010000001.1:23931791-23942663 GCA_026413385.1 Erythroxylum gracilipes
GGCCCCACATAAGTGGATGGCTAAGATGGCACTGGACAGAGTAGGTGCTGGGTAACTTGGACAGAAGATCAGTGCCCGTGGAAGTTTGCTTAACATAAGTTGAACCACCGTAGTTCTGTTGTATCATTAAACATTATGCGTCTCGACCTTTGGTTAGAGTTGGTATCATTTTTGTTAGAGTTATTTGTGAGCTTTATGCCATTGGACACAACAAAATGATATCACCCGAGTTGATAGACTTCAGCTGTATAATATGTTTGACTTGCACATTTGAGCACCAAAGATCCTTTCTTTTGTTTCTTTGGAACAAAAAGGTGGGGCTTTGACATGGACGTGGGGTTACTCTTCATTTCCAGAAAGGATGAAATGAAAAAGAAACACGTTGAGTTGTGGTACGATGAAATATCATCAAGGGAAGGATCTGTTTTAAACTGGGAAGAATTGAAGCAGCTTGGTTTTAAGTTCTTCTTCATACCCTCAACTTGCAAATCATCCAACAGGATGAACATGGATAACATAAACAGATCAAGAAAGTTGGTAAATGTTAAGTAGGCCTAGTTCTTGAGGAATATAGAAGTTGATCCACTGTTATATTATGGCTCCAGCGTTTCTGCAAACTTTGAGTTGTCTGTACAACTGAACCTATAGTAATTTGTATGGACAATTTTATAATTGTTTTTGTGTACAGTTCAACCTGGTTCATGAACTGTTATTTTATTGGTTTTCCATGTGCTAAGTTTTCAAGTTATACTGTGGTAATTTTCCAGCGAGGAGTAGGTGAAAATGGCACAGATTCTGGCACCTTCTTCACAGTGGCAGATGAGAATTACGAGGAACTCAATGCCAGCAAGTCCCATTACTGCCAAAATGTGGAGTTCTCTCTTGTTGAAGCAGAACAAGAAAGGGACGGCTAGAAGCTCTACCAAATTTAGAGTGTTTGCTTTGAAATCAGAAAATAGCACTGTCAATAGGATAGAGGATCTTCTAAATTTGGATGTTACTCCATACACTGACAAGATCATTGCTGAGTATATTTGGTAAAGTTCTGTTCCTGAATACTGTCATCTTGATTTTTATCTTTGTAATGGAATGCAATCATTGAGGTTAAACCAATTCCTCTCGTACTGGTTTCTGATGACTTTGCTAGTTACACCTCTGCACGTCTTTAGGGCTAACAATCTGCATTATTTGAATGTTGAAACAGGGTTGGAGGATCTGGCACTGATCTCCGTAGCAAGTCAAGGGTAAGGAAATGCTCTGCTGATAAAGTTCAAGGTCATAGTTTGGCTTAATTTTTACTTCCTAATGTCTTTCGTCGTTGCTATTTATGTGCGCTTAAGACTATATCAAAGCCTGTGGAACATCCATCTGAGCTTCCCAAATGGAACTATGATGGATCAAGTACTGGACAAGCACCAGGAGATGACAGTGAGGTTATTCTTTAGTAAGTCTATCAAGAAACAACTGAGATTTGGTTTTATAGGTTTCTCATATCCTACATTAGCATTTAACTTAAGATTGACTGCAGCCCACAGGCAATATTTAAGGACCCATTCCGTGGGGGCAACAATATCTTGGTGAGTGTCAACTAGGTGTTCTCTGTACCCTAACTGGAAATTGTACCCTGTCAATTATTCAATTTATTGACATTGTTTGTTCTAATAGGTCATCTGTGATACCTACACTCCGGCAGGTGAGCCCATCCCTACAAACAAACGTCACCGAGCTGCTGAGATTTTCAGCAACCCGAAGGTTGTTAGCGAAGTTCCATGGTACGCCTTTCTGAGTTTCCTCTTATTCTGACTAAAAATCCAAGCTAACAGAACCCATTCAGTTGAAATGTTGCAGGTTATAGTCATTGATGTTTCAGCAACATTTTTTTGTTGTTAAACTCGGCAATCATTTCAAATGTATTTGTGTTTTCATACTGATAGATATCTTGTCATGTGAATCATTCAGTCATAAAAGATTTGTTAAGACAGTTTGTCTTGGTATTTCCCATCTTTCTAATAGGTATGGGATTGAGCAAGAGTACACTTTACTTCAACCAAATGTAAAATGGCCACTGGGTTGGCCTGTAGGAGCATACCCTGGTCCTCAGGTAGCAATCCTTGTATTAAAATCCAAATGATATGCTATGAAGTTATGTGAAATGTAATATACAGTGTGGTTGTGTCAGGGTCCTTACTATTGTGGAGTTGGGGCAGATAAGTCTTGGGGACGTGATATATCTGATGCCCACTACAAAGCTTGTTTGTATGCTGGAATAAACATCAGTGGTACCAATGGAGAGGTCATGCCAGGACAGGTATGCCTCAAACCATCAGCTATTTGAGACTGCTTTTGTATTGTTGCATACAATTCATATATCAGAATTAGTTGTCATGACTATCCAAGCTTTTCATAATTATTGCGTAACTATCCAAGTCTGTGTTCTCATGCAGTGGGAGTATCAGGTAGGTCCAAGTGTAGGCATTGATGCTGGAGATCACATATGGTGTTCAAGATACATTCTTGAGGTAATTCATAATTCTTCTGTGAATAGACAAATGACCTTGATAGCAAGAGATAAACTCCACAAAAGATTCTTATACTTGGATAACACATACCGAGTGTTGCTATGAGCCCTCGTATAGTCGCCCTTCACGAGCAAATCAACATTGTGCAGTGACAGATCTTATTAACTTTTTCATCTTTAAATCATTAAAGAATCTTGCTGACATCTTTTCTGTAATATTTGCTGCACTTTGAAATGTTTGGTTTTGATGCATAATGTCTGGCCTTGATGAGACAAGACTAACAAATTTGGGGTACTGAAAACTAGAATTGGAAAAGACAATCCCCTCTTTCAAGTATTGACCTGCTTCTATTCATCCTATGACAGAGAATCACTGAACAAGCAGGCGTTGTACTCACTCTTGATCCGAAACCAATAGAGGTAATGTAATTCTTTATTCTGCATATCTTATCCTTTTCCCCTTACTTCATTTATTCATCTTCTCTTTACTTTAACAGGGTGATTGGAATGGTGCAGGCTGCCACACTAACTACAGGCAATAAGAAACTTCTCTTAAATATGTAGCACTTACTAAAAGAAAGGCTAGCTAGAGTTATGAAAGTGATTGTATTTATCACACTATTTGCCTTACAGTACAAAGAGCATGAGGGAGGAAGGAGGCTTTGAAGTAATAAAGAAGGCAATCTTGAATCTATCCCTTCGCCATCGGGAACATATTAGTGCGTATGGCGAAGGGAATGAAAGAAGGTTGACTGGAAAGCATGAAACAGCCAACATTAACACATTTTCTTGGGTATGTTCAGAAGAAATGGATAACATTCATGAAAATATAGAATCTTTTCAATATTTGCCAATAAGTTTCTAAATTATCCAACTTTTAGGGTGTGGCTAATCGTGGTTGTTCAGTCCGAGTGGGACGTGATACTGAGAAGGAAGGAAAAGGTATTTATGTGAATGATACTGATTACCAACTTCCACATTTAACATTAGGAGTGTGACTAGAAAGTTTAGTTATATTGTCATCTTAATAGCTCTGCAGAACTTCCTTGATTCATCACACAATCAATATATAAACCTTATCTTTATAGCAGGATGTTGTGACTGCTGATCACCTTTGCTTGGTTTAAGACATCAAACTGAAAATCTTAAATCACAGTGCAACAATCTTTAGTTTCATTCTATCTGTACCTTACATATCATCTTTGTATTTGTTGTTCCTTTCTGTGGACTTGTCACCAGAATCATCACCAGCGTATTTGACTAATTCCTGAGCTGCTATCCTGTGCACAGGTTACTTGGAAGATCGACGACCAGCCTCGAACATGGACCCTTATGTTGTGATCTCATTACTGGCAGAGACAACAATTTTGTGGCAGCCAACACTTGAGGCTGAAGCCATTGCTGCTCAGAAATTGGCTCTTAAAATGTAAAGATAATTGATGAAAAACAACCTGAAGGCACCGGTGAAGCAATTGCTTGATTTAGGTTGGCCAGTATCTCAAAACATCTCCTTTTCTTTGAAGACCCTTGTAAATAAAGGACCTTATTTGAGTAGGCCTCAATGCCAAAGCTTGGAAAACATTCTCTTAGAAAGAAGGCATTCTTTGGATAGAATTGTCTTCTAGTGCCAGCTTATGGAGTGAGTTGCATTGTTGTTTCAACCATCTAAGTTATGTTCGGATCTTTCCTCAAATGCTTTTCCGATCATTTTATTACCTTTTCTTTACTTGAAAATCTTTTTCTTAAACCATTCTTCCAAGAATATCACATACAACCTTATGCTTGATGTTCTTAACTATAACGTGATCTCGACAAGCAATTTTGAAGCTCGGATGCTTGAAGTTTATTCCAAATGTAGATTGGTTCTCCTAAAAATTTGTTGGAAAATATACGCAAGATCAAATTCAAGCGCAGGGGAAATAATATAATTTTTTTCCACATAATTAACTTTAACATAATTAAATTAGAAACATAAAACAAGAAATGGACAAAGTTATACGAACTTGTTCTGTTTTTCCAATACAATTTCCTGCTTCTCCGAAACTGTCAATTTCACGAGCCGTTCAATCGTTCAGCCTCTAACGGTATCCGCAGATCTATTCAAAGAAAAACTCAAATCGAATTTAAGAGGAAAAATTGTAAGAAGTGCTAGCCTCAATTTTCTAATTTTTCCTTTTTATATGAAAAATCTTATTTTTTATATCCTTGAATTTTATTAAATTTACAACTAAAGTCAAACTTTAATTATAATTATTAATAAATCCTTATAAGATCAAATATCACATATTAACCTTTAAAGTTTCTAAAATTTCTCAATTAAGTCCAACTTAATTCTAATTTCATTTTCTCCTTTATATACCTTCTATGTATGACACATTAGGTTCCTAATATGTTGGCAATGATTACAAATTCTAATTCTAATTCATAATTAGAATCAGATAAATTAAAACTCTTTTTAAATTATATTTAATTCCCTAATTAAACAATTTATAATCATAGATCATGATTGACGTCGAACAACATATCATGGCCACCCAAATATTAGGAATGTCAAAGTGGTTTGACTTAACCTGTCTATGCATGGTTATCTTATATAAATTAATCCTTTCATCATCTAGCGTTCCAATTGGAATTAGAGTATGGAATTCGTGTCTACTTTAAATAATCCAATCTTGCTAATTAGTAAGTAATTTGTAATTGATATTTGAAAACAACTTTTTTAAATTTCAATTTACCCTGACCAGAGATTCCCAAAATCATTACTAATCAAGAATAGCAAAACATTCTTCCTAATTACCTTAGGACGACGAATTCTTTATTGATTTACTCAACTACCTCCACATAGTTCATACTATATCCAACAACTACCGAATTTAACTATTCCAAGAATAGAACATAAGTAGCATCAAAATATAGTAATTCCTATATGAGATAACTTTGATAATCTCAAGTCTAAGGATCAATTATACAACCATCATAATGAGATAATCCACAGACACACAAGTAATGTTCCATTCGGGATTCTCATAATTGGGTCAGTTCAGTGAACTTATTCTCTAATAAGCACCTACATGTTTGTTTAAGTATTTCCATACTTTAATATATGAGATCGATTACTTTCTTCATAAGAATGAAACAAATATGTGCTCGTCTAATCATTTCATCAATACCCCATTTTGATGAAGCTATAACTAGGAACATTTTAGGAATAATACAAAGTGCAATTTGAATCTCATAATTATAATCACATTATAATTTCTAGTTGCATAACAATTATTCCAGAGATTTTATCTTTATGATTAATAATTAAATAATTAAAATATATAAAGATAAAGAATGCCTTTTATTTAATGAAACAAATTTTATACAATTAAAGTACATCCAAAATTGACTGCAAGGGCATAAACCAACAGTTCTAGGTTTAGGAACGACGTAAATTATAAGTTCTTGTTTCTATC
Source organism: Erythroxylum gracilipes (assembly GCA_026413385.1). Classification (NCBI taxonomy): domain Eukaryota; kingdom Viridiplantae; phylum Streptophyta; class Magnoliopsida; order Malpighiales; family Erythroxylaceae; genus Erythroxylum; species Erythroxylum gracilipes. Next base: position 23,937,768 of record JANZLC010000001.1, read on the forward strand.
TGCTTTCAGTTTGGAACATATGGCGGAAACAAAACCAATGAAGAGAAAACCCGTGTTCATTAAGGTTGATTAGCTGCGGCCAGGAACTAGTGGACACACTTTAACACTAAGGGTTGATAATTCAAAGATGGTGCTGCGGAAGGAAAGGCCTGATAAGTTACCAACTCGTCAAGTGAAGATAGCAGAATGCTTAGTTGGACATGAAACTTGAGTGATTTTATTCACGGCCAGAAATGAACAAGGTTACTTTATTTTCTGGCAGAAGTTGGATATTGGGTTTATGAAATTGGAGTTAACTTGACTTTTATTAATATTAACATAAAAGTTAAAGACAATAATATATTTTACAATTTCATAACGAATCATTTTATATTTTAAATATAAAATTTTATATTTAAAATATGATTATTTTAAAAATAAAAATTTACGTATTTGACTATTAACATTTTTTAAACATGAAATATTTTAAAAAATGTTATAACATTTTTTAAACATGAAATATTTTAAAAAATGTTATAACATTTTTTATAAATTGCAAAAAAATTTATAACAATTAATTCCCTTATTTAATTTTCACTAAAATAATCTTTAATTTTTTTAAGAAAATTATCTCATAGCTTTTATTCTCGACAATTAGATACACGTCATTTAGATCTTCAATTTCCCATACACTAGACTAACCCCCAGGTCATTGTCTAACCTAAACAACCATCACATTCAACGCACCGTTTTTCACGTCTTTACATTTTCAATTCGTACATCACTCCCAGCCCCAATTCACTCGCCAAATTAGGGATTTTCCTGCAGCATCAAATCATGTCATCAAATATTCTCGGAGCCCCTAGCTTGATTCTCAGCCCTCGGTTCACCTCCATTCTTCTTCTTTTATCGACTGCTTCCAGATTTTTTTTTCTAATTTTGTGTACTTATTATTGTCATCCAATCTTCTGCTGACAACTCGTCCACCAATATACTCCTCATGAGTTCTCGCACACTCATTCCATTCATGTTGACTGCCTGTCTTGCCTCTCAAGAAGGGCGGGTTCCCAGATTTTCCATGTAAGTTCTTCAAACTTCCTCTTATTAGCTGCTCTGTACTAGTAGTATTTCCATTACTCATGCCTTATATGCTTGTAGGCTTTGATCTTGTCTCTGATTCATGGTCCTTAATTCCAGTAGTCTTGTACAGAATAAAACTTTATTCCACGTGTCTTCTTGCATTCTCTTTGATTGCCTGAATATTTCAGCGTTCCTCTCTTTCCAAATATTATACACCAGTATACCCATCCTTCCTATAGTCAACTCTCTGTCCCTCTTATTCCTAAATTTATAAGTTGAGATAATCTCAACTGCTCCTTTCCAGCTTGATTGTATTTGTACATGTATTCCACTTTTATGTGTATACTTGTTCTATAAGCTCCTTGAGAACCTACACTGGAAGAATAAGTGATCATGGTCCTCTGAAGATGATTCACACATCACACAGTCTATCTATGCCTAGTACTTTGAGTCTGTCCTTTGTTGGGAGCCTTTCCAGCACTGCTAACCACAAGATGAAGGACTGGGTTGGAGCAATTCCTCTACTCCGAAACCATTTACACCATCTATATATAGTTTGTGGGGGTGAAAGAAGAGTTTTGTAAATGGCTATGGAGAATTTGTCTACATGATTGCATAAAATTTTGTCTTACTTCACAACATCTGGTATATAATTTGGCCAGTTGTTAGCAATGATGTTCTTTCCTCTCTCTGAGTGAAGGAGCCATACCCTTCTGTTTCTTCAAATGATCCAATTAACCTTAGTTCTAGCTGGAATTATAGTTTTTAATGCTATACACTCTCTATTCAAGAATATAAGGTTCATAGGATGCCAATTATCAAACCAGAAAGCAGTATGTCTCCCATCGCCTATCTTGTGTATGATCATTGGTTGCATTTGACACCTTGATTTCAGAATTTGCTTAAATGTCCAGGAATATTTGGTGATATACTCCATTGACTAAATACTACCATTATCTATATAGTAGCAATCGATCCATTTCACCTATAGGTTATCCTTTTTTATTTTATTTTATTTATGCATAGCTTCCACAAGTTTTTTGCCATTAGAGCCATGCATATATTATTTACTGAAGTGATATCCAGTCCCTCTCTTTCCTTATTTTGACATACACTACTCCAATTCACCTTTGAGATCTTATTACTGTTTTGACTACTCCAGATAAAGTCTCTGACCAACTTATCCAAAGTTTTTATCACTCCTTTGGGGACAAGTAGATGAGAGCACTAGTATACATACAAATAAGATAACACCTCTTATGCCATAGTCAATCTTCCTCCATAAGATAGGAACTTGTTGCATCAAGATGAAAGCTTCATTTGGAAGGACTGAACTAGTGGGTACAATATGCTAATGTGAGCTTCTTATAAGAGATTGGAACTCTAAGATATTTAAAAGGAGCTAGCTCGATTTGAATTCCTATTGTTTCAATGTATTACCTCACCTCCATCTTTGTACCTATTGACACAAAACAACAACTTTTGTTAAAGTTAAAACATAGACCTAAGATTCTTTTGAAGTCCTCTAAAGATTGTATCATCACTCTGATAGATTTAGGGAAAGCTTTACAGAATCACAACATGTCATTTACATAGGACAATTGTGATATTCTTAATTTGTCACATTTATGATGGAACTTAAACCCTGCTTCTTTTTGGATGTTGAGCACTAAGATTCTGTGTAGAATCTCCATCCCAATAGTAGATAAATAAGGTGAAATAGGATCACCTTGTATGAACCCTTTTCCTCCCCTGAAAATCTTAATGGGTTCTCCATTTATCAACATAGGAAAAGACAACAAGGTTATACATTCTTTTTATCCATTCAACAAATTTTCTTAGGTACTCCATATAGGTTAGTGTATCTACTACAAAACTCCAGCTTATCATATCATACGCTTTAGAGTCAGATATGTTCCTTGATATTCCTTTCAGCCTTTCTTTAATAAACTGCAATTTCCTCGTACGTTGAATCGATTAGGTACCGGTAACTTCCTTCTGAAAGCTTTGTCTTACTACCACAGTAAATTCTGGGTGATCGAGTAAGGAATTGAAAACTATAAATGGTGTCATCCTTCCACACAACTCCATTCCTAGGTGTATTTCAATAGGAGAGTGATAAGAGAATAGCAGACTATTCAAAGTTGCATTGCTCTCTAATAGTTGCTCTAACCATGCTCCATTAATTAAGGCCCTGGCCAGTTTCTTCTGTAGGAATCCTTCCCTTGATTGTTTATTATTCCAAGTGAATTGTGACCCAATGAACTTTATGTCCAAAACTCTCAAGTTGTGCTGATATTCTCTAACTCTGACCGTAACCTACATCTTTGAAACTCCCAATTAGCTTTGTATATCACTATGATGCTAATATATTTTTAAAATATGTTTAGAGTAAGATCACAATGGATGTACTGGTATGAGAGTGTCTTGCTCACTAAAGCTATATACTTAGGATTAGAGGCGACAATAATTCTTCCATTAGGGTGGGCCGAATGATTGCTGAATATAGTCTAATTATTCTCTAAAAACTAGAGTTCATTCATCATGTTCTCCTGGTTTATTTTGGTCTCAACGAGGCCAACAAAATAAGGTCTATAAAGGGAGATATAGTCCCTTAAAGATTCCTGTTTATTAGGGGAATTAAGACCTCTCACATTCCATACTAACAAATTCATCCTACCATTATGGCACCAACTTTTTTCCTCTTTAACTTCCTACTTGATTTGCTAGTGCCAGAAGTTGTCAAGTTACTTCATCTATCTTTTTATTCTCATTGTCCTCTACAACATATTCACTGTTTCTTCCTCTTTTCCTTTACCCCCATCTCTAGTTGCCACGGAAGAGCTGGCCACCTTCCCCTCATCACCTAGGGGGCCTTTAATTCCATTGGCCTCACCATATATTATCTTACGAGTTCCTTCAGATCTTTCCTCTTCTGCATCTATTTCCTTTCTTTGTTCTTCTGTTCCTTCCTTCTCCTTCATCGTTAGTTGACTGTTGCTTCCCTGACTATTAAGCTTATTGTGATTCTCCTCATTTCCTTACGCAAATTTTCCTTCAATGTGTATTTCATTACTTGAATCTAAGTTGGCCTTATTTATCTCCTTAGACACATCTCCCACCTCATTCATAGGTTTCCATACCTTCACTTTCCCTTTCTTGATTGGCTTCCAGGGGTAAGTCACCCTAATTTCATCCTCTACCAATGTGCTACTCTTCCCATTTCTCATAATTTTCACCGCCTCAGGTAGCTCCTTTTCCAGTCCAACCTCCAAACAAACTCTAACAAACCTATCCTCCTCACTACAACAGTATTCTCATCTAAACTCATAGGTCTATCAATAACACTAAATATATGGTTCAATCCCGCAGCTAATCAATACTCCAATGTTACTTTATATAGATTAGCCCATACTGGTAGAGTAACCAGTTTGTTTCTATCAAGAGAAGCTCCTAGTCTCCATCTTTTAACAATCATAGGTATACCATACACATGCCAGGGGCCTAAATTAGTCACCTTTTGTGCCATTTCCTCATAACTAAATTTTAATACATAGAACTCATCTTCTCTAATTAAGTATGCACCAAACTAAATCTCTTCCACGTTTTGTTGGCCCATCCTTGGACCACAGGGAAAGTGGACCTTTTATACACAAAGAAACTAATTTATTTAAAAATAATATCATCGATTTAATTTATTTCAATTTTTATTGGGACTATAAAATTTTATTTAAGTATAATTATAAAGAAATTTTAATTTTGAAACTTCAACTTGAAATTATAATAAATAAGTATAATTTTTCAAAATATGAATTGTGTTAAAAATAATTCTTTCAA